>JACEGR010001807.1:0-151429 GCA_014170235.1 Listronotus bonariensis | reverse complement strand
AGTGTTAAAAGGAAAATATCGACTTCAAAATAACCCTATATAACTTAAAATCTTAACTGCAAATTTAATATTACATTCGGTATTTGAAAATAAACAGGAATCTTGCAACATGTATCGGTAATTCTAAGAATGTTTTACTTACAAAATTTCTAGCATTAATTGGTGTAAATAAAATTACGATTGCACGACAACTTAACGAACAAGATATTTACAACTTATTTTAATTAAATCTTGGTGTCTTTATGTGAACGTGTTTATACATTGTTGCATTATTTTCTGCCTTTAGAAAGCAGCAAAAAGTTCGATAATCCTGATGCTATTCTGCTGATAAGAGAATTCCATCAAGATTTCAGAATACCATTGAACACTTGTTAATTCGTTCGGATGATGTTTTGCTATTTGTGTCATTTTTTAGAATCGATAAAGTAACTTGCAATCTTTTATAACACCTAATTTATTGTGAAAGAGCATACTAATTTTATAACGTTCTTCTTTGGTATCCATATATTTTATAGTGTCCGACCAAAATTTCCGGTTTCTGTTTCAGCCAGTTTTGGCAAAAAATTTCGGTGGTACTTTTTTTGGTTGACGTGCGCTTGTCTTACTTCGTTTCTCGTGGCAACGCTATCTTGATTTAAAAAATAAAAAAATTAAAGGAGATGCTTTTTTACCTCTTCATCAAAAGAAGTATGCAAGTTAATTTAGCCCTAAACTAATTTTAATTAGTGAGGCAAGTGGCGGCGTGGGACGCAGCTTAGCTAATATTGCTGACAAAAAATGTACGCAACCGACTTTTTTAACTTTTATATTTTTTCAGATAAAACACCTAAAAATAAAACGTTTATATTTTTTCGTCAATTGATTATTTTTGGGACAAAAAAATAAAATTCCACTAAACTGCATAATCCTTGACCATTGGGGCATTTTTTCTTTTAAAAATTTAAAATATATACCTTTTTACTAACAATTTTGTAATTACAATAACATATACTTAAGTAATTACCAAAAATATTTAGTCAAACAAATTTTACTAAAAAAGTTTTTTATATTTTTTAAAGTTTTTAAAAGGTTTAAAACCATGTATTTTGAAAACGAAAAATTTGAGGAACCATGTTCATATTAACTTTTTTGAAAAATGGTTCAGAAATATACCTTTAAATTTTCTTACCGCCATTAGGGAACACCCTGTATAAACGTCCCAAATTTCAGTATTTTAAGGTATTAAAAATTTCAAAAGCGAGGACTTTTTTGCTCTTTAAATTTTTTGAACCCCTCTCCCTATGAAAAAAGTTTCGGTTTCGGCCGAAACTGAAGCCATGGCCGAAATTTCGGTTTCGGTTTCGGCCGGAAAACCAGTTTCGTTCGGAGTCTAATATTTTATAATTTTAATTTATTTTAACATCTACATAAACTGCTGCTAAATTAAGCTACTAATGTGGAAAACCTTTTTGGAAAAGATAGTTATTTTAGTTTTTTTCTGGTGAGTTAATAGCTATAGCTTATGTTACATTTTTTAAAGGAGAAAGATAAAGTTTTAAGAATATTGACAAATATACTGGGTGTTCCATTGAAAATAACAAAGTTCTCTTTTATCAAAACTTACTTTTCTGTCATGAATTATTCAAAATTCTTAAATATCTTAAAAACCTTACATGTCATATTTGGTTTAGGAATCGTTAAAGAAACTTGCTTTATTTTTATTCCTAAAATCTAAAAGTGGCCCAATATACAGGGTATTCCATTAAAAAAAATGGGATTTAGCCTTTTAAATACTAAGATTTGTCCATGATATAAGAAATACCTTGTATGAAATCTGCTGATTTTTTGTTGGGGATTTTTTTCTGTTGTTTTTAGTGTTTTAAAATATCTAATAGCTAAGTATTAATGATAACTAATTTGTTTTCGTTTTTACCTAATTTTTAAGTATCCTGTTTATTACAAAAGTTTCAATAAATTATGAAAAGCGTGGCAACATTGCCACAACTACCAAAATAAAATATCATACTTTATGCAAAATTTTATGCTGGATTCGATTTTGTAAACAAAAATAGGGGTTACAATTAATAAGCCATGACTTTTTTGAAACACTTTGTATATATTAAAATATTTTTTGGGACATGCAGGTTTAAAAACCCTACAACTTTTATACAAATGTTTTTGTCATATCTCTTTAAACAACAGAAATATTGGACTTTCTCTCCACCCTGTATATTTTTTAACTATAAGTTGTTATTGAGTAGTTCTTACCAGTTTCTTAAATTTTTAAGATCAGCTCCGGTTATTTTCAACAAATTGATTTTTTTAGTGATATTATCCTTACCTTATTTTACGGTAAACTTTTTCAGATGATTTGAAATGTTTTTAGGTATTTTTTTAATAGTCACCAATCAAAAACTTTACATAAGGGTGGCAACGCAAAAGTCATTAAATTTTATTTTAATAAATAGGTTAAAGTAGTTTTTGAAAACCCAAAATAATTTATTTTACTTAAAACAATTATTTTTATTGTTTTCGACATAACAACATATTATTTGCCTTTTCTTTAGAATAAAGATATTTAATAAATATTTTAGGAAACTAATACTCTTTTATGTATTATAAACAGCTATTCTGCTCTGGTACTAATATAATAAAAATTAATATTACCTTTAAAAATTAATTATATAATAATGATTTTTATTTAAGTTATATAAAAATAAAAACTTACATAGAAAATGTTGCAAGCCCTAAACATAGGTTCATGGGCTTCCGGTCGAAATTATTTTATAATAGTCTTAATTATAAATAAGTTTTTACCGAGGCTGCCAGACGTAAACTAATCCCTTGGACGCGCTCAAAAATGTGGAAAACTTTTTATTAAAAAAGGTGAAAAACTTTTTACTAAAAATGACTGATGATCTGGTATCGCATCAAAATTATTACTTTATAAGTATTTTACAGTAGGAAATACCGTGTGGTTTAAAATTGGCAGAATGGTTTGCATTATATTTGAGTTTCTAGTAAAATTGCTCTTTTTGTCCACCCAATTATCTTTCAGGTCCTTGTTTTATTTTTTTTAATTCGGAAAATTAATTAAAACAAGCTTGACACCCAATTTTGCCGAATATAGTAGAAACTGAGACACATAATTAAGGTTGTTCTACCGATACCACAAGAGTCAAATGAGTGCTTAAGGTAATTTGACTACCGTGGTATTTATATTTGGCAACGCTGAGTAAAAACAATACAAATCATACGCAAAAATCTACGTCACAAGAATCTTTAAACAAGTTATAGGTTTTAAATTGTTATGTTTATTTACTAATAAAATTTCTAAACCACCCTTATCATATCATCAAAAAATATATTTCATTTAAGGCAAAACCGTCACTGAAAAAAATTATAATAAATTTGTAAAACAAGGTCAAGAAGCACATAAATTTAAGGATAAACATGGAAAGTTTCTGTCAACTAACATAAATATTGATACATCGGCTTATTGTCGTCGAATTGTTCACTTAAAAACACTCGAAAAAAACATGTTTTCCAATTATTGCGGATATGTATTATCACTCATTGGATCTTGTAACCGAAAAACCTATTGAACTGACAGCAATTTTTTTTACCGTATACGATAAACTTTTTAGGGCGCAGCATAACCTTTCGGCGGCGTTGCCACATGTCAGTTACATAGCATACTTTTTAAAATTATTTATTATATACTCCTATCACAAGCTCTGAAGGTCGGATTTTAATTAGCTCAAATGTTCAGAATTGTTTTTCTTCCGTTGATGCAACTTTCATTGGAATCTGTTGTTTACGTTTCTTATTAATTATAGAGTTTATTAAGGGTGGAGGATAACCATTGTTTTGAGCGATGTTTTTATAGTGTTTAATTCTTTTTCTAAATTTTCTTTGGAAAGTGGAATGGAAAATGCGCGATGTATCATTGATCTGTATGCTGACATTTTGTGGGTAATTGGATGTAAAGAATCATTAGGTATTGTAATATCAGTAAAAAGTTGGTTTTCTATAGATATCAAAATTTATGGTTCCGTAGTTAGTTTGTTTTGTTATTTTAAGATCTAAAAGTTAATGGAGATTTTTCTAGTTTTGACATAAATATCTCCGCCATTAAAGGGCTTAAAGAACCCATAGCTAGTCCGTCTGTTTGTTTATAAAAGTTTCCATTATATTTAAAATAATTTTTGTCCATACATAATTTCAAAAGTTTCTAAAATGATTTTAAAACCTTTTTTTAAAAATATGTTTTTTATTAGGTATTACTGTTATATATAAGTAACATAATTTTAGTTTGTCAGTACGTTTGAAAATGTAGTTGTACTACGAAACAGCTGTCACGGCTAAATATTCAATTAAAGTGACTATGAACATCAGTTGTTGTGAAGTAAAATAAAATCTGCGATTTTCCATAAGGATCAATGTTAAATATAATTATTTTATAATATTTGTAACTTCATCAGTTCTCGGTAGACCTTTGAAAATTTAACTGGTTGATATTTTTATTATAAAGTACTAGTATGCTGAGTTTTATAATTTTCTGAACATTAATTCTTACACCGGTAGTACTACCTTAAGTAATTATATGGAAATTAAAACTTAGGTAATTAAATTTTTTATTTTTGTTCGCGCTTAACGTAAACATACAAATAAATATTAAATAATTCAATAGTGATGTGAAATAATTGGGAAACTATAATATATTTTGAGCTCTTTACTACTTTACACACTGGAAACAATAGGGTAAGACTTTCGGTATCACAGCAGTCAATATAGTAAGGTACAGTCAAGAACGATTGTAACACAATACCTATAAAACCACTCTTCTATCCCTTGCCACTATACCGTAGTGGCTGTGACTGCTACATCGGTCGGTGTGTAATGCCGGAGAAATAAAGGGGCGTTACCATGGTTACTGAATTCCGCCAATCAGCGGTTTCATTATTTCGTAGCCGGGAATGAAAATATGAGCTGCAATTCAGAGTGTATTATTTCAGGGACTGCTTTGCTTACAAATGAAGCTTTTGATGCATTTACGGTCGATTGGAGCTTTTGGACGTTCAGTTTGGAACTGAGCAATTGTTCGAATATTTAGATTTTTTTTACGTATAAACTAGTTTCTTACTTAAAAATGAATAAATTTATTAAATATAAAATGGTAATAATATAACTTATAATAAGAATAAGCTTAATATCACTTCTTTTGTCATTATCTTACTTATTTAACATATTTAAGTTATCTAAAACCAGTTTTTAAAAAGTTACGGCCAGTGATATACCGTTTTAAAATTAAAAACAAAATAAAAAGTAAAAAAAATGATTCAGAAATGAATGCATATTTTATTGCAATTCCCAATTAAAAATTTTATATTTTGGTTTTCTTAACCTTAAAGAGTATGATAGCTTTTTGTTTAAAGTTTTGATTAAGCGACAACAATAATTATAATTATACCATACCCATTTTAAATTTTGCTAACTTATGAAATAAATACTTACCTATTTTTAAAAACTATCTTGTTCCCATTAAAAATATTTTTTACTTTTCTCCAGAATAGGTATAAAAAGGTATTCACATACCTATTTTACTTTCTATAAAATACCTACTAAATTTTTGTGTACAGGGTATCCTGATTTCGTTGCAATTGCTTGAGGTTTTCCAGGTGAAACAAAAGATGACACTAATAGTCAATTTATGTAACAAGTGCATAAAGTGATAGGTACATTTTTTACGAATGGGAAGTTTGACAGCACGAGTCGTTAGGCAAGTGCGGCAATCCCATGAGTAAAAAGACCCTTGATGCATGTTTTACATACTATATTTTTTCCACTACTGTTTAAAGATTTCTCAAAATACCATTTTAAACATGTTTTATTTATCTAAACTTATTTATTTTAATTTTTGCAGCACAGCCATTATATTGCAACAAAAAATCACAGTCTCCTTATTTTTTACGAGACAGTTATCCTCTTCATAACTATGCATCTATTATTTAATTTTAGAAAACTGCATGTACTTAATTTTGTAGAAATAATACTAAAACAGTAAATTTTTTTTTCAATTTCTTAGTCACCCAAATTCATTAATACTATTAATTTTCAATAATTTTTATTAAAATTATTTAAAAACTGACAAATTTTAAAACTAGTGACACATGAACTAAAAGAAATAATGACGAAATCAAAGGGAACTTGACTGTTTCGTTCAGTTGATGTCGCGTTTACTGTTACATTGCATAAATTGATATTTGTTTATTGTAGTAGGCATGGAAACAAAACACTAATTCAAAGTGTGAAAAAGCTTCGAAGTGTAAAAAAGTTACTTTTTTTAACACTTTATGTAGTGTACTAGAATGGAGTACTTTAACCTTATGTTAACGATTGAAAAACAGCATTTTTTTTAACGGTCGTGAAAAAATATTTTTTATGGTTCTCTTCGTTATTGACATACCTACGCAGGGCCAAATTAATTTTTTTTTGTCATTTTTGGACCTTTCCTGTATTTCAGCTGTCTTATAATTTTTTTTTATTATATATTTTTTGAGATATGAACCAGGCTGCATACGATTGCTTGTATGAACACCCTGTACAGGGTCGGGCAGTAGACCTGCCTGCCCCTTAAATCCGGCCCTGACCTTGTAAGTTTAATTATTAAAACATTTCAAACAAAAGATTTTTTTTTAATATAATACCAAATTGTAATTTTAGATTTTGGATCCTAATCAATGGTTTTAATTTTAAATTTGAATATCGCATAGTGGGCCCTGATGGCTGATATAAACTTTATAACAAAAGAATACCTAAAGTTACCCATCATAAGAAATTTTCATAGTCAGTGGTGTACCTTTTTTGTTAGAATTATTTGTTTAGGTGCTGCTTAAGACACCACTACCCTTGTTAAACTTACTTAAGTAGTAATTATTCCGTTTATGTCATAAATAACATTGTTAAAATGTAACAGAATGGGGTAAAGAATATTTAAGATACTTACGAAAACCAGTTTTTTTTACAACTTTAACACTCTCTCTCTCTCTATTTTTAGGGTAAAGAATACGGACGCGAATTACTGCCCTGTACTAGATACAAAAATAAACTTAAAATACAAAATGTTTATTTGAATACACTCTTTTTACTGACAGTATCAGTTGATATACAAGGTGTCTCAAAAATATATTTTTTAATGTCAAGTAGGTTTTTTCACTTGGAACACCCTGTATATTTCAACAAATTTTTACTCTGTATTAAATTCTACATCAAAAATGTATGACACACAAAGGCTGTTTTTTTTGCAATTAAGTAAATACATGTGAGCCTAAAATAAACTAAATTTCTGATATACCTATTAGTAGTTCTTACAATGGAAGGTTATTAACTAAATCGTAATTTTTTGTCATTCTGACAGTGACTATTTCAAAATAATTAGAATAAAAATATAATTTTCTTATTTACTTTTAATCGTTAATGAGTAAATCAGCATACTCTTGATATCTCAAAAACCAGCAATAATTGACGTATAGTGTGTTATACATTTTTGATGTAGAATTTAATACAGAATCAAAATTTGGTAAAATATACATAATGTTTAAATTTAAAAACCCACTTGACGATAAAAAATATGTTTTTGAGACATCTTGTATAATAACTAGTAGGCTCAGTAAAAAGGGTGTATCCGAATAAACGTTTTTTATTTTAAGTTTATTTTTGTATCTTGTACAGGGGCGAAGATATTTTGTGTATAAATAGAGTTGGGACACCCTGTATAAACTTATTTTTTTTAGTGAGAATATTCTCATTTCATAGCAGTTTGGCACTCCAGTTTACGTAATGCCAAACCTAATATATTGTATTTTACTTGCCTAATATAAATATTGTATATTTAGAATAACCCGCTTTTGCAATATTAAGCCATGTACAGATTTGGATACCATCGGGACAACATTATCGGCCGACTGTATCTTGTTCAAAAAATTTCAGCAACAAAGTTGGCCAACATTTGCAGATACAAGTGTTCCTCGTCCACACTAGTTTTAAAGCTCGTACAAACCTGCCAATGTTTTCCATATTAAATGGAAAACAGGCGTCTTGCCGATTCCGTGGATGAAAACGCCCACGGATGTTGCTATGGCGTTTGCAACAAGTCGGCCGACCGATGTGCAACATTCAAGATACAGTGGACCAACAAATGTTTTCGCCGATTGTATCCAAGTCTGTACGTGGCTTTAGTAAAATTATCTCAAACCTAAAATAACGTTTGGAAATTCATTAGAATGTGTGAAAATCTCATAATATTTTAAAAAGTATAACATTTTCCACAAAACCTTCGGAAATTTTATAAAAATAAATAAAACTAACAAGTTTTTTAATTTAAATTCTTAAATTACGGGAAGCATGTCCAATTAGGCCTATAATTTTTAAATTATTAAAATGTCGATTTTAAGGATATTTTTCGAGTTTGTTTATAATTGCTTGGCATTTTTTTATATAAACATCTATTATGCAGTAATTTTTACTCAGTATCTATTTTAACTAGCAAACCGTAGTTATGCGTCTTACGGGGATGACGTAAAACCATTAACTTTCGAAAAATGTTAAGTGTTCCGCACTAAATGTTAAGTATTGTTTATTTGCGTACGGAATTAAAATGCTTACTATTCGCATTCCGGTCTGAATTTCTGACAGATTTATGTCACTCTAATATTGGACTCTGCCAGTCCTTGATGGGCTCTTTTAATTGCTATTTTTGCCGTGACCGGGTCTTTAAATTAATTGGGGATCGGTTTAATTAATGTAGCATTTAATGTCTTGGAGTACCTACTAAAGAATTTTTGTTTAAAAAGCAATTATCATTGCGTATGGTGATCTGAGTAACAGTTAAAAAGAATTATAATTGAGGAGTCGCAATTTTATTCAAAAGGGCACAACATTTTATCAAAAATTATTTTTATTGATTTACATTATTAAAACCTTTTTAAATAAAACAGGGCTTTGTATGTTGTATGTTACCATTGTTGGCAAAATGTTTAAAAATTGCATGTAAAAAATTGTGGTCATATTTTTCCGACAAAAAAGTGACGCGTTCGCCCACAACGACACCGAAACATTAGACATTGACAGGCTGGGTTAAAGCGCTGCTTTAGTACTGTATTAACCATTAGGCTGACTAGGCTACAGCCTATGGCACCATGAAAAATAGGCACACAGGGAGTTTTAAAGGGAGGAAAGACCTTTATTCTGGGTGGTGGAGTAAGGCGCTTTGCACTGGAAATAGGCGCCACGCAGGCAAGAACCTTGATTTTTGGTGGTATTTATCTTAACAATAGGCGCTCTGGGAATTCCAGCCTAGGGCGCCCCAAACAGTTAATACGGCCCTGCGCTGCTTCCATATATATGGCGTTATGAAGATTCGTGGTAGACTCGTCAAAAGGAATTATGGGGGTTTTAAAAGTGTTATTATCATAAAGTCATTTTATTACTGGCCCAGGGACTATACCCTAAACTTAATGTTGTCATCAGATCTATATACAGGGCTACAGGGTATCCTGAAATACTAAATATCATCATTAGGTCTGTTGTATCCATCGAAATTTAAAAAAATGTTTATATGAAAAAGGATTCCTAAAATAACTAAAGCCCCGAAAATCACGTTTTACGTAAAATTTTTAGAATTTTTAAGGTAGGCCAGCAAGATTTGCTAAAGTAGCTAATTTTTTAATATTGAGCATATCTGATTTTCTACATTACAAACAGTGTATTTACAGTGCTGGATTAAGACTATGTGACGCTCTAAGCAGTTGACTCCTGTGGTGCCCCCTAGCCATGAAATTTTTAAAGAATAAATTAGTTTTTACAATTTCAATTTAGGACATCACGTATTATTGTACCTTATGATCGTACCATTGTTATTTTTCATTCTACTCTTTAAGAGTGTCCCCTTTGTGGTGGCCCCTCCCCACGTGATACCCTAAGCCAGGGACAGCAAACCAATGGCACGCGAGGATAAAATGTTGGGTACGCCAATCTGTTGATTTCTTTTTTCTGTGAATATTACAATATTATACAGCGGCCGGAAGAGCCAAGAATGGAAGTTTTAAGTAGAAGAAAACTTTTTGGCTCACCAAATTTTACCTGAAGTATTTTATGGCTTCATGAAGTTTTAAGTTGAGGACCCTTTTGTTGCTCTTTAAATTTTTACTGACCTAAAAAGTATTTTATGGCACGCGTGGGGCATCATTTTACATTTTTTACAAAAATGGTACGTTCATACCAAAAGGTTTGCCATCCCCTGCCTAAAAATTACTTCATATGCTTATAGGTTAATCCAGAAATGTGTTTACCGATAGACTTAACTATACTATAAAATTTGGCCTTCCTCCAGAATAAAATTAAATCGTTTATCTAACATTTTAAGAAAATTAAAACTTTTATACATTATGAAGAACTATTCTGCTCTTACACAATATAATAAAAGTTATGGTTACTTTAAAAGAAATAAAATAATGAAATATTGAATATTAAGTTACTTACAATACAACAACAACAAGGTTTCAATCTATAAACAAAAGTTTATTAGCACTCGGTTGAAATTATTTTAATTCAATAAAATAAATTCTTAACAAGACAATTAAAAAGTAATATTGACATTTCATTTTATTTATCTTTTCAGTTTTCTAACAAGTTTATCAGTAAGTTTTTAGGTAAACTGTTTACCACATTTTTGGTAAACTATTTACCACATTTTTGAGACGCAACCATTAGCCCAGTTCCCGTCTGGCGTCTTGTTAAGATTTTATTTTATTGAATTAAAATAATTTTAACCGAGTGCTAATGAACCTTTGTTTATAGATTAAAACCTTTGTATTGTAAGTAACTTAATATTAAATATTTCATTATTTTATTTCTTTTAAAGTAACCATAACTTTTATTATATTGTGTAACAGCAGAATAGTTCTTCATAATGCATAAAAGTTTTATTTTATGTAATGTTAAATAAACTTATTAATTTTATTCTGGAGAGAAGCCAAATTATATTTTGTTTAAATTTAATCTCCCAGAAAACAAATAAAGCATAAAATAAACTATACTTTTAAATTTTTTAAATTTTTAATATTTCGAAAAAAGTTATTCTTTATAAAAACTTTTACTTTATCAAAAATGCCAAAAGCTATACCCAATAAAGATTTTTCCATGATATACAGGGTGGTTAAAAATCGCAAAAATAATATTTAGGAAAACCAAAAAAATTGGAAAACGATATTTTTAAAAATAATTTATTAAAAACCATTAAAAAATGATTAACAAAGTCTAATATTTTTATTTATAGCTTATCATTACCTACTTGGGAAAATGAAGTGTAAACTAAAATAATGGTGTTTTCTTCATAAACAATTACTTTTTTATGCTACTAGAAGTAAATAAAAAACGATTATTTTATTTGTCAAAATAATATTTTTGTAGTTTTAAATATCCCTGTATATCATAAAGTGATTCTTTGTTACGCTTTTATTCTGAAAAGACATTTCGATCCACTAAATTTTAAAGATATTTTTTTGGGGTTTTTATTTAACGTTAACTTCAATTTTTCCTACAAACCATAACCAATTTAATTAGGTGCTTTTAAAAATATGTTGATGATGATGATTTTTTAAATTTTCAAAGTAATATTTTCGTGATTTTGAACCACCCTGTATATCCTACGGCGATTTTTATTAAGGCTCCCATTATCTCAGATGAACCAAACATTTTTATGAAGAATAAATTTTTTTCGAAATATTAGAAATAAAAAAAAATCACAGGTATCTATAGTTAAGTCCATCCGTGGGCACATTGTATATTTTTCCAAGGTCATTACATATCTGCATCGCCCTATGTTTGCTTTCCAAGTCAAGCTTTGAGTAGGGCTTGAGAACCTGAATAATGGAGTTAAGTGTAATAAAATAGGAAATTATTGGAATTCATATAAGGTCTAGCAGTAATAAATTCAGCAGTATTTTGACTTTACGCATGCTCAGTAGTGGTTTTAAATAAGGAAAACTTTATTAAACTTACTTCTAGACTTTAATTGTGCCAAAATAGTCGGTCATTTCCCTTCCTTATTTTGACCTTTGAAAACAAAATGAAATGAATTTTTTTATTTTTAAATTTTGTCTTTAAAATATACTAAAAAAGTTAAAACTTCTCCATTTTTACTATACAAAACAAATAAATAAAATAGACTATAAATAAAAAGAAATAATATTCCAGTTTTAGGTTAAAAATAATACAAGCATGGCAAGTTGACCAATAACACTTTTTCACATAGGCGCGTTAAGGTTTAGCAGTAATAAAATAAGGTTTTTCCTTAATACTGCTAGCACTATTTGCCTATTCCAATGATTCCTATTGACAGTAACAGTATAAATAAGATAAATAAAAAGATCTGCTGCAATTTTTTTGTAAAATTTAAAAAATGTAATATCTATATTTTATTATTTTTTGTAACCTAGTACATAAATATTTAATAGCATTTTACAAAAAAAAATCCACTTAAAAAATGAAATTACACCTATTTGCTACCTAATTAAAATTTTTCTTTTAAATGGGCCCACGAGTATTGCACATTACCAATAAACTTAACATGAAAAAGCCTTTTAAGTTCGAAAAGAAACACAAACACTCAAATCATTTATGTAATTACCAGTACAGCATGGAAAAGCTATCTTTTAAACGCCATTAGAAGCCATTTTGAATTAATTTCAGTTGAGTATGTGTCGGAGAGCTGACAGGATTTTTAATAAAGACCATAAAGATTTTATGCCTTATTTGGTATGGTGTGTTGTAAATTTTAAAGTCTATAATGTAACCGACTTGAATCATACATACATACATACTACTATACAAGGTGTTCGCCTTGGATAGCGCCTGAACTATTAAAAATGTAAAAAAAGCTTTAAAAACAAGCCCAGAAGTTCTATAGATTTAAGTTTGTTTGTTCACTCAAAACATAGCTACATGTTTAAATTTTGGTATTTCTTTCTTTTGGACTATGCGACCAGTTTTCCTAAAATGCCGATTTAAAATTTATAATTTTTAGTCCATTTTTCCTCTTGTCACACTTAACCTGGGATACACAGTAGAAAGGCCCGATTTAAATTATCGCAGAGTAAAACTATGTTTAATGCTAAAAATGTCTCGTTTTTACGCCATTCTATACAGAGTGTTTCGTCATTATGCTATACAAATTGTTTTAAAGATACAGAGTGCATTTCAGAAAGTTTTTTTAACGATTTTTTATTAATATATTAAGAACTCCTTATCTAATTTCCATAAACTTTTACGGCGTTATTATCAGCAGTTAAGAGCATATTTGGGCCCTTTCAGTAAAGTGGCGCTCCGAGTGCTTCCTGAACAAATATTTTCAAGTAAAAAAATTACTGACTTGTGCAAATTTTTTATTCTGAAATAAAAGATTGTTTAACTTTTTTCACAATATAAAAACATATTTCTTATAAAAAAGGTGTATATTATAAAGAGCTGTTTTGCTCTTGCAATAAAATATTTGAAAAGAAGTATTATTAAAGTTTACTTAAAAATTTAAAAATTTTGCTAAAATCTTAAAATGTAAGACAATTATTTTTATTTAAGATTTATAAAATTATAAATTAGAGACTTTACAACGAAAAATTATTTATTTTTAAAAACTTTAAAACTTATTCTCTTAAAATTACGTTTTAGACTTTGCATAGTCTGCCTCTAAGGTACAGAACTATTTGGTTGACTATAAAAAATTACTTAATACATTGTAACAGTAATATTTATAAGAAATTCGTACAAGTATAAGAAGTAACCTACCATATTTGAGCAAAACTGGTTGTTTTGTCTGATTTTTGTTGGAAGGTATTAATGTCATAGGTTATAGGTTTGTAATAGTTTTTTAAATATTTAGGCGGCAATGTTTAACAAATTTTTACTTTGTCAGTAAAAAATACCACGTTAATTATTTGAAATTGAAAAGGCTAAAGCATAGTTTACAGAATAGATTAAATTTGATCTGTTTACATCTATGTTTACTCTCGAAGCTACTATAAACGACGGTTTTATATAAACATAAGCAAAGGTTTTTTCTCTAATCCTTATACCCTTTTTACGAATATAACTAACTGTACAATATGTAAAAGCTTTTTTAATCAATTTTTACAAATTTGTTAAAAAGCAAGGTAGAAAAGGTTAATGCGATTTTTAAACTAAATATTTAATAACTCTTATTTTCACTTATTACTAGAGAGCAGTGCCGGATTAAGCTTAAAGCCGTGAAACGACCACTTTAACGCTGGGAAAAGGGGGCGCAAAAATAGGGCTTTTTTGGATGAAAAGGCGTAAAATCAGCAGATTAACGTAAAAAGGGCGTAAAAACAAGTAAGTATTTTTTTGCTCTTTAAATTTTTTCCGGCCAAAGTTAAAAAATTCCTGTTTGATGTTCCCACATCCTTTAAGGGGGCGCAGAATTTATAGTTCGCTTTAGTTCAAAAAAGGCTTCGTCCGGCACTGCTACAGAGTGATAATTTTTAAGTCGGCACTATTGCTAACTTCTTTATTATTGAAGGTACAAAGTAGGTTAAATAAGTAAAGATGTAGTATTTTCCGCTAATTAAGCTGCTGCCAACAAAAAAATTGTTCATCGGGTTTTGATATATGAATATAAATATGCAAACAAAAATTGTGTATTGCCGCATTTATTGTTAAATTTATGGGGAGGCTAGCCTTCCTTGTCTCCTCCTGACGAACCGCCGGTGTTTATTAGGTTTATTCGTAGAGGTCAGAAATTATCAGAAACCGTCAGACGCACGCGAATTTCGTTAAAAGCTTTCGTAGGGAAGAAGTCCCAAACTGCTGATCAAAAATCCCCTGTTTGCAGACGTCCAATTTTCGTTGTGAACGTCAAAATCAAAATAATCCTCTGATTCTGGAGAAATTTTTAGTTGGAAACATGCGCAATGGCCATTACTTTTGTGTTCTGCAATTATTGAATTAGATTTTACGTGGATTTTCCATGTTTTCCAGTTTGGACAGTTTAGCCAGTTTAGTGTGTTTTTAGTCTTTGGTTACAGTAGTTATTTTAATTTGTGGTTGCTTTAAATCATTTTAAAAAGTATTTGAAAAAAATTTTGTTCAAAATTAAGCCGTTGTTGCTGTGCAAAAACTAAATTTAATACGTTTTTTTTATTATTATTTTGGCTAGGTGGCGTGGGTTTAGTTGGCATTTTTCGTCATGCCGTTCGCAGAGTTGCGAGTAAAAATTTTGTTCTACGAATAAAGCTATTATCAATTTATAGTGGCTAAAGTATAGTGCCTATGGCTTGGAGCTGTAGAGATAATGAAAATTTAAAATATGTTTTTGATTTGGATGGCCATATTTTTAAAACTATTAGAGATAGACATATCAAATGTGGTATTTTTTAAAGCTCTTTAAAATATCTATTTAATGGTAATGCAATATGCAGGGTGTTTATTTAAAACATCCAGTTTAGTATGAAATTCCTGAGGATGGCCATATTTCCGAAACTATTAAAAATTTGATAAACCACATGAGGACTTTTTCTAAAGCTCTTTGATAGATATTTCAAATGGTACCAACCATACAGAAAGTTTCATTTTAAAAAAGTATATTTTTTGCAATATAAGAAAAACCCGATGTTTATGTTTTTTGTTGGCCGCACGTTAATTAGCGAAAAAATACTACAACTTTACTTATTTAACCGACTTCGTATCTCCAATAATAAAGAAGTTAGCAACAGTGTCGACTTAAAAAATAATCTTCCCGTATAAAATAAAAATACAGTGGGCCCCAGAAATAACTTTCAAAAATATTTTTTTACATAATTTATTGCAAAGCACTACTTTAAGTTCTAAATTTAAATTTAAAATCTGTTTTATAATTATTATTATTATTTTTTTTTCATTATATTCTGTCTCTAAACCTAATACTTTTTTGTACGACCAAGCGTAAAATACAAACTTACGCCCCCATTGGAGGGCGCAAAATTGCACTTTTACGCCCTAGGGCAAAAAGTATCAGAAACGCCCGCATTTATAAATGACGTCGTAAAATAGCACTTTTACGCCCTAGAGCAAAAAGTATAAAAACGCCCGCATTTATAAGTTTATAAAACAATAATAAAATTAAATAATGACCGATATTTTTTGGTAAAACAACAATTTATTTAATTAAACATAACGTATGTTAAAAGTATACTGATTACAATTTGAAACATTAAAAGCTGGGAATTTTTTCCTAGCTACAGGAAATGCTTGTGTAATAATTTCGGTCGTACAAAAATATTGTTTGCACCTCTGGCGTAAAGCATTTTACGCACACAGCCGATTGTTGCCCTCGTGGAGCTCAAGCAACAACTTTCAACCGCGGGCGTAAAAGTGAGATTTTACGCCCTTGGTACAAAAATAACTATTAAGGCATTAATAGTAAAATGCTAAAAAAACGTATTTTGAATACAGCCTTATAGCGTTTCAGTATTATTATATGGACTTGAGGTCTTGTGCATTGTTTATAGTACGAGCACAATTAAAGATGGGAAGAAAAAAGTCTATATTTATTCTTCTAATAGGCAGTGTTCAATATGGTGTAACTATAATTGATGCCAAAAATAACTTGTTTGGTAAAGAGCATTCCGACTGCAATGAATTTAAAGAAGATTTATTAGAATGTATTTTTGCTGACGGAATTGGAGACGTTCAAAAGTTTATAATAGACCGAAACTTGGCAGGTTTTAATTCAGAGAGAATGTCACTGAAAATGTCAAACCTTTAAGTAGGTGGTAAAAAAACAATGAGTTGCATTTGTACCAGCTAAATATAAGCATTACTGACATTATAAAAATAAATATACCACCTAACAGAATAACCATCTATAATATAGGTAGATGTTCTTAAACTTTTCTAAATCTTAAATATAATATGGAACAGATGGGAAAAAGAGTGGTATAGATGGATCCATATTTAATTCATTCTAAAAGCGATGCCGCCAAGTAAAGTAAACAAATATTTTCGAATGCACATAGCCTCGGGCAGAGCCTGATTACCTACATATTTTTAGATAAATAATAAAAAATACATTGCTAAAACACATATCACCTACTTACAAAACATTCTCTTATCTCGCCTCTGTCATACTATACAACCGGTGGGACGTGGCGCGGTACTAAAAACTTGTCGGGTTAAATATTTTTGCTGCAATAAATCATTGTTCACAAAAAGGGTTTCTTTACTTTATCATTTTTTGTGTACTTGGCGGCATCGCTTTCAGAATGAATTAAATGTGGACCCATCTTTATGCAGATCCTTCGCTAGAGTCAAGAGCTTTATTTTGTAAAAGCCAGAATTGATGCTCTCTAAAGCTTATAGGTTCTCTTTTTTGTTTTCACAAAGAAAAAAAACATTTTTAAATTACAAGAACCAAATATTTTAATAATCTTTTTTGCCAACTTTAACGACCAATTTATAACACAATTGGAAACTAAATGGTTGGCTAAATTAAAGGGTTTATTCCCGTTAGGGGCACGAATAAAAATGTACCTGTTTTTTTCCGTTTGGGGCACGATTCTAAAATCAACCCGCGAAGATATACTTGCATTCCCGTTTTGGGCACTAATGTCAAAGAATACCAATCCATAGAACCCCACAAGTGAGATTTCAGCGTACCCTAAAAATTTTTAGTACCTACCGCGACCAACAGATGGCGGAAATAGTACGATGTCGCTTTGCTAATACGATTACCATTAGAAATTGATAGCAGTCGCTGACGAGCAGTCGGCACGATCAGTTAGAGTGAGGATATACGCAAAATTTAATAAAAATAAAATCCCCGATAAATGGTAGTATCCATAAGATTATTAAATTTATGATTTCAGAATAGGATATATCGATGGGTTTTTGACAAAACATCGTAAGCGACATTCGTTAGTTGTTCAAGTGGCTGCTAAGTAGCGGGTCTAAAGCAAAAAACAAATTCGGAGATACAGGGCGTTAAAGTTGTTAAAAAATTCTGTATTTTTTAAATATCTTAAAATGCTTCAACCGATTTGAATGAAATTTGGTATTCCTATTAAATGTAGTAAGGCGCTTATTAAGCTCTACCTAAATTAAGATTATTGGGTCCAGTGGCACCTCAGTGGGCACCACAGCCAATATTAACGCCACTGAATTTTTATGGATTTTTTTCTTATCTGGCTTCGTTTGGAAAAAAAAGGAACCACGTTTAGTTATTCTAAAAAGTAGGTAGCCTTAAATATCTTTTCTTGAAAACGAACGCTGATTCGAAAAAAATACAAGGGACTAAAAAGTAAAACTATTGGCTGTGGTGCCCACTGAGACGCCACTGGACCCAATAATCTAAATTTAGGTAAAGCTTTACAAGCGCCTTTCTACCTTAAATAGGTTTACAAAATCATCCAAATCTGTTGAAGCGTTTTGACGATATTTAAAAAATACAGAATTTCTTTAAAAACTTTAATGTCCTGTATCTCGGAAATGAAGCAAGTCCGGATATAAGTTTAAAAAACTTTTTTTATAAAGACATAGGAAAGCACCCCCACCGGCGTAACTACGGGGGGGGCTGGGGGCATGCCACCCGGGGCCCTTTTCCCTTCCATGGTGTTGCCAGGCCCCCTAGGCCCACTTCAGGTTCAATGGCTAGTTACGCCTATGAGAACCCCCTTAAGTTTTGTACCCTGTATTTTTGGAAAACAAAAAATAAATATTTATTTATTGTTTTTTTTGCTTTAGACCCGCTACTCAGCAGCCAGGTCTGCAGGTCCGTGTTGGGGGTATAATAGGACAAGTGTGACAAGGTTCCAGCCTGCCTCAAATACCTACCCATAAATTGGTGCCAGCTCTCCTTCTATTAGTGGTTAGCGTTAATATTTTGACTTATTTTATAAAATTAATTTAAAAAAATTACTACAAAAGTAAGGTTACAAGTTTATTTTTATTTGTTTGCTTTAGACCCGGTACTCAGCAGCCAGGTCTGCAGGTCCGTGTTGGGGTATAATAGGACAAGTATGTGACAAGGTTCCAGCCTGCCTCTAATACCTACCCATAAATTGGTGCCAGCTCTCCTGCTATTAGTGGTTTGCGTTATTATTTTGACTTATTTTATAAAATTAATTTTAAAAAATACCACAAAAGTAGGGTTACAAGTTTATTTTTATTTGTTTGCTTTCTATGTCATTGTATAAACTTTTTTGTCAAATTTAAAAGAATTTAGAACCGGATTATCTGCATCCGATAACTTCTAGGACGGAGGCACAGTATTATAATCAATGCGATCCGTCCAATCGGCTTCGATTTTTTGATGTACCCTTAGTCACAGATCTCTAAACACTGTAACATAATGCCAATTTGTTTTTATTCATATTTATTTTGCGTAAGTAATAATATTTAAAATATAGAGATGAAAAGTAGATAAAGAAAAGTAATAAAAAATTATATAAAACCTATCTTTGTTCTACATAATACCACTAATTAATAAAAATGTGTCCTTTGGTAATAACACGTGGTAATTACTCAATTTATTTATTTTAAAAACTTATTTTATTATCTTTTATTTTCAAACTTAATAGAAGCAAACGGGGAAAAGTTTATTAAATTCTAAAATTTTAATATATAGCCTCTTGTATACCTTAAAGCACTCATTAAAACTTTTAATATAACCCTAAAAGATATTAATCTTTTGCAGTACTTTAGTTGAGAGTCTTAAAACTTCTAAATTAACAAGAGCGCGTTTACCTTAAACAACGATCTTAAAGGTGGAGGCTAAATTTACTTTCATGTGTATAATTTAGTATTATAAAAACGCAGTCCTTCTCAATTTTGATTTTGGTTTTTATTTTTATTTTTTGATATTTTACCAAAAAATGTATATACAAGGTGGTCAAAAATACACGTTAAAAGTTGTAGTGATAATACCTAAAGTCAATTTTTTCAAATGAAAACCGTTCATTTTTTTAAACGTATTTCATTTATCAATAAAAACATAGACAATTTTTTAAAAGGATTTCTATTTTAAAAACGTATTTTTTTACAAAATTTTGACACTTACTGTTTATTTTAATAATTTTTAATTTTTCTAAAATTGTCCATTATTATTCGTTTATCAGTATTCCATCAGGAAATGTAGACGGCATCTCAGGAGCTCAATCCTAAGGTGCTGTCTACACCTTATCTTAAAGGGCTTCAAATTTTCTTTTCAAGAGACATAAGTATTTTAAAATCGGTTCAGTAGTTCCCGAGAAAATGACCCTAAATATCTAGTGTCTTTAGTCGCCGTGTAACTTTTATTTTTTAAAATAATACAATATAATTTGGTGCGTACGTATATCAACTTAATGTGGATGTTATGAACACTGTTTTCTTCTGTTACTTCTGGTTTAGCCGAAAACGACCCCAACTTTATTATTAAAAATGGGATACTCGGTATATTTTTATTTACTTTAATAAAAACGTCATTTCGAGTACAATGACACTCCGTTTGTTACTTTTTGACATCTAACCTCTAAATAGTTTTCGTTTTTATTTTGAATCAAAGTACTATAAATGTAATAAAACTTTAAATTTTGGACCAAGTAGTCACGACAAAATAAATACTTACATATATTTTTCCGCCACTCCTTGGGCAAACATTTACAGTTTTATCGCATTAATGGCACTTTAAATAAAAAATTAAACATATTTATAGGTTAGATGTCAAAAAGTAGCAAATAGAGTGTCATTGTACTTGGCAAAACCTTTTCTATTCAAATAAATTAAAATATAGCAGGTGCCCCATTTAAAATATTAAAGTTAGGGTCATTTCCAGGTAAACCGACAGTAACCGAAAACAACTGAATACGTTAAATAATGCACATTAAGATGATATGCCTACATACCAAAGTTTGTTCCGATATTTTAAAAAATAATAAAAAAATACAGGGAAGAAAGACACAAGATATTTAGGGTACAAGATTTTCATTTATATTTTACCACTCACTTTTAACCATAACCAAAGAAGGATATAAAAAAATTGTATAACCCTAAAAGTATAACACATTTTATATTGTTTTAACTAAAATATTAGAACTTAAAAAAATTATTAAAATTTATAAGATATGATAAATTGGATAGGTAGGTACTACTTCTACTTCATAAGACCTTCTTCGGACATTTTTCATATTTTCAAAAGTTTCAAGCGTTAAAGACAGATAGAAACTCTTTTTGTGTCAGGCACCTGAAATAAATAAAATGGTTAAAATATAATTTGTTTTGCTTTTAGTTTAATGCGAAATATACTACCTAAGCTATAAAAGCAAAACCTTTCTAAAAAACATTAAAACATCCTTAGTTTTGTTCCCTGTACGAACTAAAAAAACGAATACTTTTAAATGAATGAAAAAAAAGCACCAATAGATTTTAAAACTAATCTAACTAAAAAGGAAAAGCCATGCTTCATAAAACAAACAGTATTATACTTAAACACATTTTATAAAAACAGCTTGGATTAAAAAAATGCTGTTTTAAAACACCCTGTATAATCTAATACTTCTTTATGTCTTTAAAATAACTATTTATACACGTCTAGCCCCTTTAAAAGGTTGATGGTCACACAACACTAGCAGGAAAATATAAGAAAAAGAATGCCTGCAGGTCAACATTTCGAATAAGATATCGTGTTCGTTTTGTGCTTGCTTAAACCGTATCTTTTCGACGCATTAGTAAAAATTTCGCATTGAAGCTTTTAAAGTGGCTAGACGTGTATGTGAAAAAAGACATCCATCCAAATCCCTAATCTAAAATCTTAGAAATAATTGTAAAAATCAATTCATCTTCTTTCGAAAGTAAAGACAATTAACGTACATTGTCTTAGGTAAACTTTATTTATTATAGG
This sequence comes from Listronotus bonariensis, assembly GCA_014170235.1. NCBI lineage: Eukaryota > Metazoa > Arthropoda > Insecta > Coleoptera > Curculionidae > Listronotus > Listronotus bonariensis. Next base: position 129,522 of record JACEGR010001807.1, on the reverse strand, counting down.
TACCGATCCTAAAACTAATATTAAAAAAAACTTCAAAAAGAAATGTTAAAATTAATAAAACGTTTCTTGTTCGTAAGAAAGAAGACACCCTAATATGAAAGTCATATTAAATACAAGATCAGTACCTTTTAGGTTATGGATATTATTAGCGTACCTGTTACGTACATAAGTTAAATCAAAATTAGGTAATATACATAAAAATATTATATCTAGTTACCCTCTTACCTTTAATTATAGGAATTAAATAGCTTACATTCCATTTTACAAGCAAATTTTCGATTTCCATTTTCAAATTAATAAACTCACAATATTCACACCGACGAAAGACATGGCATCTACACGGGAAAAATGGCTGACCAAATCCCGTCTGCTATTGGGCGAAGCTAGCGCCACCGCATGTTCTTTCCCGCACTTTTAAATAGAACTATAATTTTTATCCAAGTATAGCTAATATCAGGTCCATAATTTAGTGGCTTTGAGTAAAAGAAGTTACACTTGGTTAAATCTTTTAGACAGTTGATTAAAGCGAGCAAAAGTATTCTTGAGACAACTGCAATAGTAATTGAAATAATATGAGTTTAAGAGTTATTTGAAAACAATAATTTTTTTCATGCAAAACTTAACTGGTTCTTGATTAGATATAAAGCAATCTTGATTAAACCAAAACTTGATTCGAATTTCAAAACGAACATGTTTTTAAAAATAAGATTAGGTTTTTCTTGTCTCAATATTGTTAATGTCGGCTCAAAAGGAGTTACAGGTGATACAAGATAATTCCGTCAAGAGTGGTTTTAGTTTTGGATATAAACTAGAATTTTTTTGTGTGTATAAAAGTTTTATACTTTATTATCTTTTAACCATATAAAAAGAAACAATTATAAATAATAAAAACTCAAGAAAAATGAAGAGTAAAACTTTTTTATAAGGGACACTCTGTATATTATGTTACCATTAAAAAGATCTTTTAAATAGCTTTACAAAAATACCAATGTAATATATCTATCTTTAATAGATCTACAGTCTCAGCTTAGTGCGGGTAGCTAGGTATAATGGAATTTATATCCACTATTTTCCAGATTTTAAAAAACCTTCTTAATGGTGACATAGTATACACGGATTAATTTAAAAAAGCTAACATCTCCATTTTTCTTCAGTTTTTGATGTTCATTTGTTTCTGTCTTTATGCTCAAAAGATAATAGATGAAAAAGTATGACTAACTCTTATACAGAACTTTTTTTTATCGTTCTTGGTTATAGTTAAAAGTGGGTGGCAAAGTATAATTTAAAGCCCTGTACAATTTAAATATGTTGAAGAGAGAATTGAAAAATGTTTAAGATAACTTAATACTTGACCTCCTTTCCTATTTAAACTTTTTAAATTTGTGTTGTTGTGGGGAGGGGAACACACGGGACAACGTGTTTTAGGATTTTGTAATAAGCGTACAAATTACGGAATTATAGGGGGTGACTCGTTTTAAATGGAATAAACTGTATATTTTTCTACTTCTACTATACCACCCTACGGGTTCAACCTTTAAAACATTGAAATAACCTGCTTCAGAACATAATCTCTTAATCCAGTCATCTCAAAATAATTTATTATACAGAAGCAAGAAGTTTAATTTTTAATCTAGTTTTATTAATTCCCCTTATGCAGGGTCTTTAGCCACACATAATTAAATATCAAATAAAGCAGGTGTCTGCAAATACGAGGATGCCAACCCTCAATCCCTGAACTATATGCCTGCACTTGAAAGAAAAACATTAAATGGAATTCGTTATGCAGGTTACGTATTAGTTACAGATAGGGGGTAGCGTTTTATTGCACTGTCTTTTGCATTAATTCGAATTAGCATGATTTTTTCTGCTTTTATGGTTGTCCAGGCGAGGTTTGAAATACCGAAAAAACAAGTAAAATAAAAACGAAAAAATATTTAACTTTCTCATCCGACTTCAGACGTCAATACACAGGGTGATTCAAAAATTGATCAAGAAGCTTGAGGGGTGATTCTATTTGACAAAATAAGGGTAGAACTTCATATAATTTTTTTCAAAATGTCACGTTTTCGAGTTACAAGCCGTCAAAGTTCAATTTGTATTTAGGTTTTTCGCTATATTGCATTTATTTTTTAACCAATTTAGTTGATATTTGGCACACAAATCGAGCTTTGCAGATTCTGAAATTTAAGACAAAAGTACTTTTTTTAAATACCGCCAGAGGGCACTACCTAAAACTTAAAATTTATTTACATCATAACTTTTTATTTTGACAGATATCGCAAAGCTTGGGGCGTCATTTTATAGACAATCAAAAACTTAAAAAATAAGGTACTCTTTATTAAAGTCGATAAACCTTACCGTTTAGGCACCAATAGACATCAAAGTTTTCATCAATTTTAATCAAATTACCTACATACATACAGGGTGTCCAGTAACTCAACCGACAAACTTTACAGGGCGATTTTATAACAAAAAATAAGAAAAAAACTTTATATAAACATATGTCCTAAACGTCTTAGTTTTTGAACTACAGGGTGTTAAAAATTAAAAAAAAGGTTTTTTGTCTATAAAATAGTGCCCCCAGGGGTTGGGTTTTAGGTGAAGTGCCCTCTGGCGGTATTTAAAAAAGTACTTTTGTCTTAAAATTTAAGAGTCTGCGTAAGCTCGATTTGTGTGCCAAATATCAACTGGATTGGTTAAAAAATAAATGCAATATGGCGAAAAAACCAAAATAAAAATTGAACTTTGACGGCTTGTAACTCGAAAAGGAATGACATTTTGAAAAATATATATATAAAGCTCTACCCTTATTTTGTCAAGTAAAATCACCCCTTAAGTTTCGTGATCAATTTTTGAATCACCCTGTATAACATTGAGATATGATTGTATCAAAGTTTAATAGGGATAAAAGCAAGAGTTAAAACATTTTTTTTTGTGTAAATATTATTTTAGGAATTAAGATGATTCCAACAGAGTAGGTATTTAGGTAACTGTCTTCCAAACTAATATTAATTAACTCTTATAAATGCGTATTTGTCGCGTATGGAAATACCTGCTAAACTTCTAAACTTCCTCTAATTAATACATACTTTTTACGAAAATAAAACCACAGCAAAACGTCGCAAACTCGCAAACAGTTTAGTGAGATGTTTCAACTTAGTTAATATGCAGAAGAACAAGTCTCCACTTAAAATTGTTTCATGCGAAACAAACAAATTTAATTCCGTTTAAAGGAAATGGTTCTTTTCTCAAAAAGGAAATTTTAATTGAACATTGTTTTAGGTTTCAAAGAAGACACAATAATGCGGAAGTGTCATTATTGTTGGGCTAAAGTGATCCGTCGTTTAACCGTTAAGAATAGAACATCGATATAAAAATGTTGAAGTTCATATGTTTAAATTAGTTTTATAACATATTTTAACAATGTTTTAATTCGTTAGACATCATGATTAATTTTGAAAAAGTGTTCTGGAATATGTGTTACTTTCAAACATGTTTTATATTTCCACATCAACGACCTTCTCTCTTCCACAAAAAAATATTTACGATATTTGCTCCGGTTTTTAGGGGGCTGGAGTCTTGGTAGTCCCGAAAGATATGAGGCACGCTTTGAGGCTTTGCAAAAAAATTAGGGAAAGATAAAAGGATTTATTTGTCATTATTGCCACAAAAATGACCTACAATTAGGTAAAAGTGGCACTATTGACATAAAAATCGCTTTCTCTTATCGCTTTTAGGTTTTAGTCACATAAGTTTCGGCTTGATAATGGGAATCTTGGGGAAGGGCTAATTTTGTCTAATTCCTTTTTGGGGCTAAGCCCCTAGCCCCCAAATTGCGCCTATGTTCAAAAACCAAACTCTAAGCCTGACTTGGAAAGCAAACGTAGGGCAATGCAGATATCTTTTCACAGGACCTTAATCTAACACTGGATTCGGGCGCCAAAAATTTCGTCCAATTTAATGCATCTAAAACACAATTATGTTCCATGTCTGCAGAGCAAGGACACATTTAATCTTGTGGGCGTCACATTTGAGAATGATCTTAACTGGCATAAATCCATTTCATCCATAGGCACGGCTGCTTTAAAAAAGCCTAAATTTCACTTTCGAGAAAAAATATTTTCTCCTTTTAATTTATACACTTAGTATGTATCCCAAATCCGACCTCCCTCAAAATATTGTTTTTATATTTGGGAATGGCGTCGCCCACAACACTTGGCATTCTTGATGCCATTTAAAGCAGAACTGTTCGCCTAATAAACCTACAGAAAGGCTCTCTTCTCTTGCCCATCGTTGACTTGTATGGGATCTTTTGCTTTTTTATAGGTACTTTCACGGCTTCTGCTTCGAGGAATTGCCCAGTATAATTTCTCCACTTGCAGCTTCCCAATAGAGAGACTCGTGGTGCTACACGTATGCATCCCTCTACGATCCAACTGGTCAGGCCCCGAACTAGTTTATATATATTTAATATGCAATATCATCACACTAATAGCTAACAGATTTTGCTAGATTATTCTGATGTCAAATATCATATCTCCGAATATTACTCGCTAGGCTAAGCAAATCAATTACCTTTTTCATAATAAAATTTGTTGAGTTAGCCAGTTTCTTACTCAGCGCTTTGTTTATGTAATATTTATGAACTGTTAAGTTTTTTTACGGAACTAATGCATTTAACTAAACTGTAAAAGCTTACTATTTTTACCAAATTCTGAGTAAACTGGTCTGTATAACGGTTAAACCATAACGCAAATTTAATGTAAATTTGAGTTTAATCCGATATTAAAATATCAGGGTCGTATTTAAAATGTAATCAATTGACCATGGGGGTTTTTGTTAAGCCCTGGGTTGTTATTAAAGTAAAATACAGATCCGTAGGAATAAACCTTATTGTGTGATATAAAATTGAAGTTGTAGTAGTAGAAGCGGCTTTTAAATTTTGATATTAGAATATCAGGTCCATATTTAAAAAATAAAGTTGATGATGGTCTCACAGGCACAAAACGTCACATTTTAAATAAGATACCACCGTTGAATAGAGTGGAAGAAGTGGCGATAAAAAGTGTAAATTATTTTAAAATCCATCAAATAAAACCAGGAAAAAAATTTATAAATTTTTCGGTTTTTCCGGATATTACAAAAATATTCGAAATTTTAAAACCTTTTAAACAGCGTATTATTATTCACATAAAACATAAATTTTGTTTTTATTTAACCGTCTTCATATCTCTCACCATTTCCAAGATACCCAAACTGGCCCCTTCTTATTTTGAACAGCTTGTATAGTTCTAATTTGGTGAAATGCAAGATCTCTCAACTTGCATAAAGTTCACTGAAAAATTTGATTTAAGTCAAATATTCTTGCTAACCGTATTCGTCTTAGTGCCAGTGGTTCAAACCGTATTCAAAAATGACAATATAGATATGAGAATCAAGAAAATGTGTTTTTAAACCGTTTGCGTCACAGTCCAATAAACTTTTAGGTTATGGTTATGATTTTTATATTGTTACAGTTAATATGTACTTTTGTTAACACCGAATATAAACATTTTTCACTTGCTATGTACAGCCACGTAAAAAGTTTACGAAAAATGAATGAAACAAAGTTTTTAATGAGTACAATGCATACGCCCGCCCGACAAAGATAACTATATTGTTTTTAAACCATTGTCCGGATGTATTCAAACACGGTTGAATACGCGACGTACATGACGTCACTGTTTAACAAGAAAATGTAATGTTTTTAAAATGTTTTGAACCGTTTTAACAACAAAAAATGGCTCTAATAAATATTATAGGTAGATATTATAAAAATAAAAATTTTAAGAAAAATATCTAAACTGCGTGTGTGTTTAGCTAAGATCAATATATTTTTGTAGAATTAAAAATATAATTTCAAGTTTTCGTTTAGTCCGTTAAAATTCATCTCAAAGTACTTTTCGCGCGTAAATGAGTGTGTAAAGTGTTTGCATGCCTCCGTTCTAGCTATAAGCACTGATTAATTAGAGACAATATCTAAAGGCGTTATAAATATCTTAATGTTCGTTCCACAAAAATTCCAACAGATTTTCAAAAATAGAAATGTTTAACTACTTAAACGGTATACGTCTAACAAATGACATAAAATCAGATCTACAAGACAAAGCCAGTCATTGTCAAATAACACTGATTTTTTTTAAATAAGATTTACAGTCTGATGATCGGTGTAATCAATAATAATAATTTTGTGGTCGGTAGTTCACCGCAGGGGGCGCACCCTTGTTAGGCATTTTTGACAAGGCGACTGTCCTTAAACTGGTTCGGTCCAATTTAACCCTCGTAGATCAGATCTGTTAAGAGATAGAAAGATAGATGTCATTTATATAGCTGTCAGCAAATGTCCAGATTGTGAATTAATATAAATCATATGGATTTATATACTTTTTTTTAGTAAAAGAATCAACACTTAAACATTTTTCCTAAACTTGCGACCATTCACATCAGCTTCTTTCAAGAGAAAATTGTTCCAAATACAGGCTGTCCCACCGGTAACTGCTGCGATCGATTTCTCGAAAAGTGGGTATTTGAAAATTTTGAAAATTTGGTATCTAATATTATAAAATCAGTGGAAGACATACAACAAAAATACTTTGACAGCTTTACACTTTTAGTTATACCAAAAGTTAATGTCCACTTCCTTATTTTAAATGAAACACCCTAATTTTTATATATTATTTAGATTCTGCATAGAATTCTAAACATAGTTAATGTAACATGTTCTATACTTAAATTCAACGGTTGTTGATTTATTTTAAATTTTATGTCATATGACGTTTGCAAGCCATTACATAACCATCAACTTTTTCTAAACAAAAGATTTAAAATGAGTTGGGGTTGGGTTCGTCGTTGACAAATAACTATTTTGATCCGTATTGATATTTTTACAATTAATAAATACAGAGTAGTCAAAAAGAATCGTTAAAAATTATAACAACTAAACCCTAAAACCCTATTTCCTATTAAGCATTAAAAATAAGGGGACCGGGAAAGTCAAACTACCGGGACCGGAAAGGTAAGAATTGAGTTCACCGTAAAAATGGCACATTTCCGCTTAATAGGTTGAGTGGAAAATTTCGGTTTTTCCGGTCCCAATTAAAAAAAAATTATTTCCGGTCCAGTAGCGTACATAATTTTTTTTAATTGACCGGAAAAAAACTGTGTAAACTTTTTAGTGCTATATTTAAACGACAATAAAGGACGCTGCTTCAACTATTTCATCTGGATTTTCCACGTCTCGACTCCATTTTGGCAAAATGATGCTTTCTTTACTTTACAATATCTTTGAACTGTCAAATAGTAACAATTGAACTCTGACAATTTTTGTCATGGCTAACAGGATTTTTTGATATCAGGAACCGGAAAGTAAATGAGAGACCGGAAAGTAAACTAGGGACCGGAAAGTAAATTAGTCCTGTAAAATAGCATTTTCCGCTTAATAAATTGAGTGGAAAATTCAGTTTTCCGGTCAATTAAAAAAAATTATTTCCGGTCGAGTATCGTACATAATTTTTTTTAATTGACCGGAAAAAAACTGTGTAAATTTTTAGTGTTATATTTAAACGACAATAAGGCAAGGCTGCTTCAATTATTTCATCTGGATTTTCCATGTCTGACTCCATTTTGGCAAAATGATGCTTTCTTTACTTTACAATATCTTGAACTGTCAAATAGTAACAATTGAACTCTGACAATTTTTGTCATGGCTACCAGGATTTTTGATATCAGGGACCGGAAAGTAAATTAGTCCTGTAAAATAGCATTTTCCGCTTAAAAATTGAGTGGAAAATTCAATTTTCCGGTCAATTAAAAAAAAAGGCTTTTGTTTATAAGAAATTAATGGTTATGTAATGGCTTGCAAAACGTCATTTGTGACATAAAATTTATAATAAGTCAAAACGGTTACACTTGAATAAAAAACATTATACATAAATTATGATTAGAATTTAACGCAAAATCTAAAAATAAATAATATATAGGGTGTTCTGTTTAAAATAAGAAAGTTGACATTTACTTCCGGTAAACCGGAAGTGGTAGAGGCGTTAAAATATTTAGGTTTACATCCTTCACTGAGTTTCTAATGTCAAAAAATGTTATTTGACTAGGCAAAGCATTTTAAAATGAAAATACACCATTTGCCCAGGGAGAAAGCATTTGCCTAGGCAGAAGCCATTTGCCTGCAGACAGACACATCACGAGACGACACTAAACGAACATGTCTTTCTCACTTTTGTTATTAATTTTTAAAATAATCCATTATTTTATTAATAATAAAAATCGGTTTTAAGATGTTATTACGACACGTATACCTAGCAAGAGAAACCCCTGCTGGGCACTACCGGCTACAAAATCGCTATTATTAATGACTGCGATCATCGAATCGTAAATCTCATTTGTAAATATCGACAGCATTTTTTCAGGAAAAAATTGAAGGCTTTATTTAAGTACCCTAAATTGTATATTTATTATTACTAGGTTGAATGCCCCTTGTATATGTGGAACAGTACAAGGTCATTTAAATTTGAGGGTCATCACTGAGATTTCAAACACCATAGGAGACAACAAGGCTGTTAAATTAGAGTAAAGGTACTTTTACATCTGACATTCATTGCATGATATTTATGTCAGATAGAAATTCTGGCTAATGTAAAGAAAAATATATCAGACATAAATTTTTGACCGTTTAAATAAGCCAGAATTTCTGTCTAATATAAATATCATGCAATAAATGTCAGATGTAAACGTACATACCATAAGGCTACAAAATTAAAAGCTGTATCAATTTAATATCCAGCAATTTTTGGAGATATCTGGATAAAACCGCAATCACATTTGGGGAAAATTATAGTAATAAAAATAATTACAAAGGTGTCGCTTTTGTATCTACTTTAGTATGTTTGGGGATCAATTTAAAGCTTTTTAACACGCTTTTATTAGCTTGGGTTGTAACTATCTATCTATCTATGTAACGGAATTTTTGAGCCTAATTTTTACCAACTTCCAGCGATTCAATTTCTTTGAAACTTTGCACACGTATCAAGGACCGATGACAATGCAATAATTTAAAAACAGTATCCCGTTATCCTGATTAGGACCGCCAGGATAAATAAATTCCTTTACAGATCCTCTGTGTCTCTTGACAAAATGGCGAAGGATTTTTTAGTGAATAAACTGGAGCATTTATTTTTAAAAACTAATTGATATATCGAACTAAAAAATGAAAAATAAATAATAGTTTAAAAAACTAAAAAACACGCTTTTATATGCAACCGAACTAAAAATTAGGAAATAATTTTTCATTACAAAGAGTTTGTCACTTCAGAATAAAAGCGTGGGGTGCTTAATATATTAAATGTTATAATTATTCTATTTGCAAATATCTATGAGGGAAAAGTTATGAAAATATAGTAAAATGCACCCCACGCTTTATACTCTGAAGTGACAAACTCTTTGTAATGAAAATTATTTTCTAATTTTTAGTTCGGTTGCATATAAAAGCGTGTTTTTTAGTTTTTTAAACTATTATTTTTACATTTAAAATCCGAAAAATTAGCACCAAAGCGCGGTTAGATACACTCGAAAGGTAGGATTTCGAGAACCGCGGCAGACAGCTAACCGCCGTCGCATTCTATAGCGACACGACACGTCAGGACACGACACAAAGCGTAATTGAAATAATATCAAATATTAGGTGTCTCATTTTTGTTAACTCGTGTAGCATCATAACACAATACGACGACACAACATATCTCGTTCTTTACTACCTTATACAGCAACTTCCAAAGTTCTACCTGATGTCGGATGCAGATTTCAGAAACCATCATTAACTTTGTTTTTATACAAAGCGATAATTTGATCATTAATTTTTTATTAATGAAAATCGGTTTAAAGATGTCATTACGACACCCAAAAGGAAGACAAGTGTTTAAAAAGTATACCTAGCGAGAGCAGCCCTCCTGCTGGGCACTACCGGCTACAAAGTCGCTATTATTGATGACTGCGATCACCAGGTCGTAAATCTCAATTGGAAATATCGGCAGTACTTTTTCAGGAAATAAGTTACAGGTTTTATTTAAGTAGCTTAAATCATAACGTTTAAATATAAAATATTTTGGTACATTTTTCATAACTGGGTTGAATACCCTCTGCAAGTGCATGTGTTACAAATACAAGGTTTTTCATTGGGATTTTGAAAATTGTAAGAAAAACCAAATTTACCCAAGACCAGGTGCGTAGCTAAAATCTCTTGAACTTACTGTACATATTTTAAGAAACTTTAAAAGTTTAAGAACAATTTGGACAATATCAACAATAATGTTTTTAAATGTTACATAAAACGCCAATAAATAAATAATAGTTTAAAAAAACTAAAAGACACGCTTTTATATGCAACCGAACTAAAAATTAGAAAATATTTTTTCATTACAAAGAGTTTGTCACTTCAGAGTAAAAAGCGTGTGGTGCATTTTACTATTTTTTCATAACTTTTCCCTCATAGATATTTGCAAATAGAATAATTAAACCATTTAATATATTAAGCACCCCACGCTTTTATTCTGAAGTGACAAACTCTTTGTAATGAAAAAATATTTTCTAATTTTTAGTTCGGTTGCATATAAAAGCGTGTCTTTTAGTTTTTTAAACTATTATTTATTTTTCATTTTTAGTTCGATATATTAATTAGTTTTTAAAAATAAATGCTCCAGTTTATTCACTAAAAATTCCTTCGCCATTTTGTCAAGAGTAGTATTAGGACATAGAGGATCTGTAAAGGAATTTATTTATCCTGGCGGTCCTAATCAGGATAACGGGATACTGTTTTTAAACTATTGCATTGCCATCGGTCCTTGATACGTGTGCAAAGTTTCAAAGAAATTGAATCGCTGGAAGTTGGTAAAAATTAGGCTCAAAGATTCCGTTACATAGATAGATAGATAGTTACAACCCAAGCTAATAAAAGCGTGTTAAAAAGGATATTTTCTCATAGCAATTTCTTGAGTTCTACAAGATGGCATATGCAGATTTTTAAGACGTATTTGGATAAATCGTCATTAACTTTTAAACAAAATCGCTATTAGAGACATTTTGCACCTCTTAAAATAACAGACTATTTTTGGCCTCCTTATGGTTATCGTTATTAAACATAACGATTACGGCAGCAGTTTTAGACAGAGATTTTGCAACCTCTTTTAAGAAATTTATCTTGCGTCTGCGCTTTCCACCATAACCTTATTTTTGCCTGTGGTTCACCGATTTTAAAGTTTGCGAAAAATCGAGTATTTATTTTTATTCTCCATAAGTTATATATTGATTTTTAATATATTCAAACAGTTCCCTGATTTTGTTTTTTAAAGTAGATGTAAACAATACAATATAAGCAAAAAGCAAGTGTGCCAGATTGTAACATGTAAATTAATTACCGATTTAAAACATCCTTAAAAATGCAAGTCCGTTTTAATTTCTTTACACTATTTTATTTTTTCTGACTGCTATGATTTTTTCGCTAATTATTCGTAATGTATCAATCATATTTTAATTAATACGGTATTAAAATTTCAACCTTCTTAAATAATCGATATTAAAATTTTACAATTTGGCAACCACGCAGTTTACCAATAACGATAACGATAACGATAAGCTCTTCGGTATTCATCCATAATTAAAGGAGTCCGGTATGGTTAATAACGATAACGGATCATGTTTGCGTTACTGCGCAGTCTCAGAATAACGTTAACCACAACGGAATTGCAAAATAAAGGGTGCAAAATGTCTCTATTATTGATGACTTCGATCATCAGGTCGTAAATCTTAATAATTTTAAATATCGGCATCATTTTTGCAGAAAAAAGTTGCAAGTTTTATTTAACTACTAAATTATACTATTTAAAAGTTAAATATTTTGATATATTTATTATAACCCTCTGTAGAGAATTTTACAAGGTTTTTCAAATTAAAGGTTTATCATTGGGATGAGGCAAAAATCAACAATTGTTTTATTGTTATATAAATCGCCATTAAAAAGGATATTTTTAAAGCAATTTCTTGAGCTCTACAAGATGGCAAATGCAGATTTTCAAAGTGACGTATATGGATAAATCGTCATTAACATACAGACCGATGAATTGTTATTTATTTTTTATTAATTAAATTTGGTTTAAAAATGTCATTCGATTTGTAAAGAAACACAACGGTATAAAAGTATACCTAGCAAGATCAGACCCCTGCAGCGTACTACCGGCTACAAAATCGCTATTATTGATGACTCCGATCATCAGGTCGTAAATCTTAATAATTTTAAATATCGGCATCAATTTTGCAGAAAAAAAGATGCAGGTTTTATTTAAGTAGCTTAAATTATACTGTGTAAAAGTAAAATATTTCGGTCTATTTATTATAATTGGGTTGAATACCCTCTGTAGAGAATTTTACAAGGTTTTTCAAATTAAAGGTTCATTATTGGGATTTCGCAAATGGTAGGAGATAACAAGTAGTGCTGTATTAACCATTAGGCTGACTAGGTTACAACCTAGGGTGCCATGAAAAATAGGCGCCAGACAGGAGAGTTTTTAATAAAGTGTAGGTCGGGTTGGGATTTTGGTGACTAATTTACGAATAAGGCGCTCTGGAATAAAATAGGCGCAAAAAGAGGGAAAGACATTTTTTGTTTTTTGCGCATTGCACTGAAAAAAGGCACCACGTAGGGAAGGACCTTTTTGTCTTCAAAGTTTATTCCGGGTGGTGGAGTAACTGAAAATAGGAGCCACGCAGGAGGAACCTTTTTGGCTCTTTAAAAATTTTGTTGATTTTTGGTGGCATTTATCTTAACAATAGGCGCTCCGGGAATTCCAGCTAGGGCGTTTAAGAACGGGTAAAACAGCCAAAATGGGCTGTTTTTACCCCGTTCTCAAAAACGCACCCCACTGCACCAGTTCTTTGAGGTTAGCTCGAGAACTACACATTATTTTCAGGTAACAGAAAAGTGGTTGAAAATTAAATTTTCATCAATAAACCTTTGAATTAAAATATATATATATATATGTATATATATATATATATATATATATATATATATATATATATATATATATATATATATATATATATATATATATATATATATATATATATATATATATATATATATACATATATATATATATATATTTGTGACAAAATATGTAAACTAATTAAAACACGAAAAAATCATTTTTCTTTTATATTACCTAATTTTTTGCATAGGAGTTTAGGTATATGCATTGCTTTATAAAAAAACTTTCATCCTTCCTCTACAAAATAATGCTAAGTAGATGTCTTAGAATTTCATAGTATTCAATAAACGATTTTTTAATTATTACTACTCACACCACTTTTCGGCACTTTAACCTATTTTTTCGCAAATAATGTTCTATACAGTGCCGTATTATCCGTTAGGCTGACTAGGCTATAGCCTAGGGCGCTATGGAAAAAAAATAGGCGCCAGACAGTGGAGTGTTTAAGAAAGTTTAGTCGGGTGGAGATTGTTGGTGATTAATTTTTCTGTGAGTAAGGTGCTTTGGAATGAAATAGACGCGAAAAGGAGGAGAGAGAGACCCTTTTTTTTTGCTGTTTAAAAATTTTTTGTGGAAAATAGGCGTTCCGGGAAGTCTAGCCTAGGGCGCCTCAAACAGTTAATACGGCCCTGGTTCTATAACTCTTTTCTACGCAGTTTTAGGTATGGGCAATGATAAATATATCCAGTTAAAGAAGAAAACAATTACTTTTAAAATGGCTTATTTTAAACAGTTCTAGAACTACTTATTTGTAAGTAAGATATGGTTCTTCAAATTTTTCTACTTTCAACGATGTTTCGTAACCTTTACGTATATTTATTTTATTTATCGTTATAACTTTATTTTTTTGTGCATTAAAATGTGCGTGCCGATAAAACTTGAAAAGGAGTCCCGATACGATAAAGGGACTTATATAGTGTGATAGCCCTTTATCCCCCTCGAACAAGAAAGTTTCCGTTTTACCCTAAAGAGCGTATTTTTAAAGATATAAGGACTCTTCCAACCCTTCAACTTGAAAATTAAGTGTAGTGGCGCCATCTGTTGTCGAGTATTTGAACTTCATTCAGAACAACGGTTATTTAGGTCTCATATCAACTTTAGGTATAAAAGATGCTTTATAAAAGAGAAAGCTTATTTCTCTTCATTGAAAATGGTTTATTGAAAAAGATGCTAAGATTAATTTTAAGCAACGTATGGTTAGTCAAAATGTCATACTGCAACGATTTTCGATATTTTTACGTATTTTTTGTATTTCTGGTTATAACTTTTTTTGTGCATTTAAGGTATATATAATGCCAAATAAAAATAAAAGCTTATCTGATTCCCTAATTTAGCTATAACTCAAAAAAAATTCAGTTTCAACATCTATTTCTGCCTCAGCTTAGTATCTTTTTACCCATACACTTATTGCAGTAACAATTAATACCGCTTCCTGCAACCACAGTTTTTGTACATCGGCGGGCTATTTTTTCAAACATAACTTGTGGCGCAGGAGCTTTGATAGTAAATATTTGAATGAATCCATATCTTGATTTTTTATATTCATATGTGACTAAAAAATAGTAACATTGGCTGAAGAGTCATATTTAGAAATCGGGGTTGTCGAAAACATATACAAATTATCGGATTAATGCACATTTAAACGACAGCCGTGGACAATGGATTCGGGAAATGAGCGTGGGTAATGAACGTGGTAATAGCCGTGGATAGTAAGCTATATTATCTGTTTAAAATCACATATATAATGTTTACGTTATTCAACAGTCGTAGAAAAAAATACAAATTAAAAAAAAACGTAAAAATTATCAAAAATCGTTGCAGTATGATAATTTGACTAACCATATTTTACTTAGAATTGAAATCAACCTTTTTTAAAAGGTAAGGAAAAATCTTTGAAAGTAGAAAAATGTGAAGATCCATATATTACTTATAAATCGTCCTAAAACCGCCTAAAATAAACCCTTTTAAAGGCCATTGTTTTCTCTTTAACTGAATATACCATTGCATATACTAAAATTGCGTAAAAGAGTTATAAACATTGACGAACAAATAGGTTAAATTGTCGAAAAATTGTGTGAGGCAATCTTTGAAAAATCGTTTCTTGAATACTAGCGTCATTTTGTAAAGGAAGAATGGAGGTTTGTTTTCTATGAATACCTAAACCCTATGGTGTTATACGCAAAGATAAAAAAACCTGTTTTTTCTGCTTTTTTGCTTTGTTTATTGAGCTTATTTTTATCAAAAATATATTTTTTTAATTCAGAAAGCGTTATTCGATAATTAATTTAATTCTCAACAACTTTCCTGCTTACTATTACCTGGAAAATACTATCGAAAAACGAACTTTTTAATAGCAACTTCCTAGGCTCTAAGAGATGGTGACTTTAACATTTTGAAAGTCGTAAGAAAATTTTTGATAAAACCGTTATTTTTGTGATTTGGGTTTTTTTTATGTTATACAGGGTGTCTCTAAAAGGTCTGTAAAAAGTGCTTCCACAAATTCCTTGGGCCAAAATACAACAATCTAACCTTAGTCCAGAAGTTAACCCAGTGCCGTATTATCCATTAGGCTGACTAGGCTACAGCCTAGGGCGCGATGAAAAAATAGGCGCCAGACATGGAGGTAATAGGCGCTAGACAGGGAGTTTTAAAAAGTTTAGGTCAGGTGGGGATTACAACTAATTTCTCTGTGAATAAGGTGCTAAGAAATTAATGAAATAGGCGCGAAAAGGAGGGAATGACCTTTTTTTTATCAAATTTAATTTTGGGTGGTGAAGTATGGCGCCTGGCACTGAAAATAGGCACAACGAAGGTAAGGACTTTTTTTTCTTTTTTTTTGGCCCTCATTTTTTTCGTGCAAAATAGGCGCTCCGGGAATTCCAGCCTAGGGCGCCTCATATAGTTAATATTGTACTATAATTTGGAGGATACAGGGTCTCAAAGTTTTAATTTTATTTTGGTTATTTTTAAATATTTTCTTCAAAAATTAAACATTTTTGACCAAATTTGATATTGGTGGGTTTTTAGGGTTGGAAATGGAAAGCTGCCCATATTTTTCCCACTAAATGTAAGGGAGCCACCTGCAGTACTTTCCCTTTTTAAATACCATAACCTTTGGTGCCTCGGTATAATATAACTTTAATAAAAAAATTTCTTTTCTCTTATAATTTTTGTCTAGAAAAGTTATACCTGGTAAATATCGATACGAGCAACCGTTTGTGAGATATTTTAGATTAAACGTTTTATACCACACAAAATAAATCCCTCACGCTTTATCTGGGCCACCCGAATTTTTCTCCAAGCTATATAAAAAATGCTACCACAAATTATTTGGGCCAAAATACCAAGATCAAATGCAATTTACCTTGGTCAAAAGGTTGCTAGTTTGCAAGATACAGGGTGTCAAATTTTCCATTAATTTTTTTACTTGGACACCCTGTATCTCTCAAACGATCAACCTTTCGACTAGGGTAAATTGCATTAGATCGTTGTATTATGGACCAAGGAATTTGTGGTAGCATTTTTATAGAGCTTTGAAAAAATTCGGGTGGCCCAGATAAAGCGTGTGGGATTTATTTTGAGTGGTATAAAAACGTTAAATCTGAAATATCTAATAAACGGTTGCTTGTATCGATATTTACCAGGTATACCATTTTTAGACAAAATTATAGTAAAAATGAATTTTATTAAAGTCGTATTATACCGAGGCACCATGAAGTTATGGTATTTAAAAAAACAAAGGACTACGGGTGGCTCCTCTACATTTATAAGAAAAATATGGGCAGCTTTTGATTCCCAACCCTAAAAAACCACCAATATCAGATTTGGCCAAAAAGTGTTTAATGTGTAAGAAAATATTTAAAAATAACCAAAATAAAATTTAAATTTTGACACCCTGTATCTCCCAAACGGTCAACTCTTGGATAAGGTAAAATGCGTTAGATCGTTAAATTTTGGCCCAAGGAGTTTGTAGTAGCTTTTTGTACAGACCTTTTAGAGACACCCTGTATAAAACGCTATAAGAAAAGAAGATAAGCGCTTTTTAACTTCTTTGAGCTCTACTATGGCAGATGGAGATTTCGGAAGCGTCGTTCTGTCTATAACTAACCATCATCAACTTTGTTGCCCCAGAACCATGAATAAATCCGTGGTTTTATTATTTATGAAAATCGGTTTAAAGTCATTTAGCAAGAGCTGCCCCTGCAGCGCACTACCGGCTACAAAATCACTATTATTGATGACTCCGATCATCAGGTCGTAATTCTTAATTTTTAATATTGGCATTATTTTTGCAGGAAGAAAGTTGCTGGTTTTATTTAAGTAGCCTAAATTATACCGTTAAAATGTAAGATCATTGTGATACTTATTTTAACTGGGTTGAATATGACTTGTACATAACCGTACAAGATTTCGCAGATTAGAGGGTTACCATTGGGATTTTGGAAATTGTGAGAGATAACAAGTCGGTAATAAGTCGGTGAAAACGAAATTACTATCCAGCAATTTATTTTCTTCAGTGCAACCCTACAGTTTTCAAATTTAGGGACGTCATATTTTATCACCGGATGCCAGTTTTAGATATAATTGCTTCTGTGTATTACTTTCGGTTTAACCGGAAGTAATATAAACTTAGATATTTTAAATGGAACACCCTGTATATTTTTAGAATTTGAAATTCTACAGGTCATTCCTGATATAAAATCTTTAATATTTCCATAACCTAACTCCTTTGGTTTTGGAGAAAATGAGCGTTTGAAAATGTCCAAACTCACAACACTGAACCTTTTCAAACGTCGCGTTTCTAAAACTGAAAAAGATAGGTTATGGGTGTATTATAGGTTTTATATCAGAAATAGCTTAAAAAATTTAAATCTTAAAACATATATAGGGTGTTCCATTAAAATTACCACGGTTATCATACTTAGAAATTCAAATTTTACAGCACTTACGGGTACAACAGGAAGTAGTATTATAATGGTCTCTAAAGGTAGAGTCTTCTAAAAGAACTATTTCAAGCATTTTCAATTTTTGTGATGTTCATTTGTTTTTCCATAAAACTGTGCTGTCATTTGGAAATTTTCAAACGTCATTTCCTCCAAAACCAAAAGAGTTAGGATATGGAAATATTAAAGATTTTATATCAGGAATAACCTGTAGAAATTAAATCCAAAAATATATAGGGTGTTCCATTTAAAATATCAAAGTTTATATCACTTCCGGTTAAACCGAAAGTAATACACAGATGCTATTATGTCCTAAATTGGCGACCGGTGATACAATATAGGTAACGTCCCTAAATTTGAAAACTATACGATTGCACTAAAGAAAATAAATTGCTCGATAGTAATTTCGTTGTCACCCGGTATACCTAAGTAAAAGTGATAGGATTTTTTAATCCACCACTTTAAAATTTCAGAAATTTTTGCAGCTGTCTTATAAAACCAAAAATTTGTGATTTGACTTATATATTATATTATTATATATATATTTTAAAAAGTTATCGTTCTTAGTCAACGTTCAAAGGAAGAAAGGGTAGCGTGAATGAGAACGGCAAAATAAAAGACGATTTATTTGTTCTGCAACGTTTCGACCCTTTTTCCGGTCCTTATTCCCACTACACTTCCTTTCTTAAACTTTGTATGTTATTGAAAAAGCTTTTAAAAGATAAAAAAAATTACATTCTCACAGTAGCTTCTCATTCTTTACGAGAAATGGCGAAAAAGTAATCAACAAAATCGTTTATTTGGCCACTAAATAGCCAACAAGATGGTCTTTTTTGGCCGATTTTCATTTGCCACTATTCAGCATCTCTTACAATTTCCGAAATCTTTCAATGGGTGACCATTAAATTAAACCAAGGTTATTGAAGTATAGACCATCAAAGAATTTTAAATCACGAACCCATTACCAGCTTCTAATATTATAAACATAGTATAGTTAAAATATTCTAAATACCTCAATAAAGTTCCGCAAAAGCAAAAATTCTTTTTAATACCTTAATAAATCAGTCAGAGTAATAAGGCATACCTATCTATCACAATTCCCTTAGTCCTAGAAGACAAGCTGCAATTATAATATTTCTTTAATTTAAATCCTGCAATATGTCAAGCAAATTATAATTTACAAGATGTTTTTAAGTTAATTGCAAGTTTTAAAATATTCTGTATTTTCTTTATTTAATAACTCTTTACAGTTAAAAGTATGCAGTTTACTCTTCAGGGCCAATTCTAGGACAACTTGCGTCCTGGTGCAAAAATTATTGGCCGTCCCTAGAAGAAAATGTAAATTAGGTATACAAATTTTGAACAGCAAAAAAATCCTTCCAATTTTTTTTCTTCACAAATATTTTTAAGCGCAAAAAAGTTTCTTTCCTAAAATTTCACTGCAAGTTCAAAACACCAAAATCTTGGCCTAAGTTAGGGTTGGCGCGATTTAAAGTTTCAAGGCTCTATAAGGGTCTTAAGGTAATTATTTAATAAAAAAAATAGTACGCTACTGCACTTTTCAAAAATCTTTTTTTGCTAAATCCTCATTTAGATTTAGCAACAAATTTAAACTTTTTGACTTTTTTTTGTTTAATGTACGGTTTTTGCGTAAGTAAATAGAAACCATTTCTCGGTATGGTCAAATTCCTATTTAATAAAAGAGAAAATAGAAATATAAACTGACCATGCCATAAAATGGTTTCCATACAAACTAACCAGAACTAACAAAAACTGGTTTTCCAGCCAAAACCGAAACCGAAACCTAAATTTCGGTCATGGCTTAGTTTTGGCCGACACCGAAACTCAAAATCTACTTCTTTTGATGAGGGGTTTAAAAAAATTTAAAGAGAAAAAAAGCCTTGCTCTTTTAAAACCCTTCCATTCTAATCATTTTGTTATAATTTTCTTTTTAATTGTAATAATTTTTCTATATTTTTTAAAATTAAAATATGCGTTGCCGCGAAAAACAAAGGTAGGTAAGCGCACGACGACTTCCAAAGTCAAGGTCAGTTTCGGTTTCGCCGAAACCTAATTTTTTGGCCGAAACTGAAATCGAAATTTCGGTCGGATACTGAAAAAAGAGGCAAAGATCAAATTTGTTTCAAACCAAACAAAAGATAATTTCGAAAAATGCACTGGCGTACCATTTTTTTTAAAGGTAATTACCTTAATACCCCTATTTAACCGTATCACTTTAAATTGCGCCAACCCTAACTATTAAATTTTTTATTTATATAAATTAAAAAATAAATGACGATATTCATGTCATTTTTTTTCCTTACACTATATCAGCTCAGGATATGGTTTGCCAACCCACCGGAAATTTATTTATTAATAACTTTTATTGTGAAAAAAAATGTTTATATAGCCGGATCACGTTCTATAAGTATAAATGAATTTTCAGAAATTAGTAAAAAGTTTTATCAAATTACAAGTTTTATGAAATTTCTGATAAATAAAAAGAAGTTTTTTTTCTGATCAAAACTAAACTGTAACAGAGACATACGAGTACATTTATACCGATGGCAAGTAGTGTAAAAAAATTATTGGTATAAAGTATATCGACAACAGTTTATAGCCTGTTTCCTTGAGAACTTTTACGCAAAGCATATGTTTTTCCACACGTTTTAATATTATGCAAAACCAAACCGATTAACTCTGACATTTAACTTTAACGGTTTTACTATTCTATGCAAATCCTAAAAATTATGCGGGCGTTTTTCTGATATGTGGATGAACCCACTTGTTTTATAATTTTTGCATTTTCTATTATGGGTATGCAAATAATTTGAATTTTGCATTTTCCTAAATTTAAATAAATTTAACTGACGCATTCAATGGTTTCATGAAATATGCCCACGTCTATTGCAGCTGCTCTTTAAATTGCTGTAATTTTTAAAAACCTATGTGCGTTTTCTTATAATTATTGTAATTTTTATGTGGGTAAAAATTATATATGGTATTTCATTTATCTATATTAATATCGGGGTCAAAAATAGTCGTAAAAAACAACACACAGCTCATCTTTATTTACCGCATTTACCTCCAATATTGGAGAATATTTTTGCATAATTATGCTAAATAACATTAACACCTACGATCAGTAGCGTACAAACATATTGTATGTAAAAGGGGGAAGGGAGGAGAGAAATTTCGACACCAAGCAGATAGTGACAAAAATGTTATGGCAATTTTTGACACCAGACCCAAAGGTCCGTTTTTATCTTACAGGAATATTTGACACCAAATAAATACGGCCTACGGCCTAAATAAAATAACAAAATTAATAATTAACTTATTTAATTCAATAGACATAGATAGCACAAATAGGCAAACATTCCTCTAGAGTGCTTATATTACAGTGGCGGATTTACATATTTGCCCCCCTAAAAATTTGCCGCCTACTCAGCCTGCTGGTAAATCCAACACTGTTATATTATGTTACTATTAATACTAAAAATAAAAAAATACTCTTTTTCGATACATGCAACATTTTATTTGTTTGATAACCTAAAGGTGGGAATACAGTTCTTAAGTGAATTTATAAAGTGTGTTTAATTAGAGAATTAAAAACAACAAGGACTTGCTTACTAGAACTAACCATTCGTAAGTGTGTATTAGTTGGGTGTTTGGCCGAGCGTGTAAAGCGCCAGGCACAACCGACCTGAGATGGGTTCGAAATCCTGCCGGCGGCCAAGGTCAAAAATTTAGTGTTTAGCTCAACAAGACGGACAAACTGCAAAATGTATCGACGCTAATAACCAGCAAGGACTCAGGACTAAGGCGCCGGAACAGACTTTGCCGTGTCCTACGCAACCGTAGACATGAGGACCCCACATAGTTGGTAGGTTCGTTAGTCCCCCTAGGTGGGGACGAGGTCTTATGTTGTCGCGCATAGGACCGTGGTTCGCAACCCACGTTAAGCTGTAGGTCCCGTCTGGCTGACATCACCCAGTCACAATAAGCCATGCGGCTTCAGTGCATGGGTTATCCCAGCTCTATTCTAAAGTCTAAGTGTGTATTAGTCTTGAGTTTAATTGGGGAATTAAAATGTGACTTGTTTAGAAGAACTAACCATTTGTAATTTTCTAAAACTGTTTCCGTTATACCCTGTCGGGCGCCGTACCTACCTGCTTTACGGCGCAGTGTCGAAATTTCTTCTAAGATAATTTGACCCTTCGATTACCCCAGGTACAAACACAATTTGTTGTCGAAAGTTTGCCCGTCGAGAGGGGTTTTCAAAATTTAAATAGCTATTTTTAAATTTAAACGTTTTTTATGTATTAAACAAAGGAGTAATTTATTTTAACACATAAAATAAATAAGTAGCTTTTTTAAAATTCTAAACAGAGTCTTTAAAAAGACGTTTAAAATTTTTATAGCAGACTGCGAACTCAAAATAGGTCGATTAAAATAAGTTGGTGTAATATTTTTTCCATCCAGTTTTCTTTTTATTAAAAGAGTCAGTATTTGTTTTCCCTAAAATTCTCTAAATATACTCAATTAAGCCAAAGACAATTTTTTGTTTTAACTTTTTCAAGAAAGTTCAGAGAATTTTATGGTATTTTATTTTTGGTCACATTTGGTCAGCAAAGACGTCATAAGATGACGACAAAATGACGTAAAATTGACCTCCCTAAGTCACAGACAAAAGACGTCCCGTCAATGATGACGAAAAATTGTCGCATATACTTTTTCTTTAAAAAGCCAAAAAGGAGACAAAATATTAAGCGGAAAATTAAAATAGGAAAAACTCCTTACTGCATGCAATTTCCTTGCAATGCAAGGTCGCATCTCTCGGGACACTATCCAACTTGGAGATGCAGATTTTTACACCATCCGAAGATATCTCTTTCAAAGCTAATGGGAAGATGTTGAATAAACGTAGTAGTTGTGCATTACGCCATCTATCGGTAGAGTTTTTTTCTATTTCAATTTTGTAAAACTATTAGTCGTATTTTTCTGTCATATGATATTTCGGTTGGCTTTTGACTGGCGGGTTTTCTAAACATGACGTCATTAGATTTTTACAAGCTAGTGTGACGAAAAAATGACGTCGAAAAGACGTCACTTCAACGACGTCAAAAACACGTCATTAAAATGACGTCATAAGTTTGGTCTGATGACGTCCTATGACCAAAAATGACTTAAAAATGACGTCATAATGACGTTAGCTTGCTGTTTGGGAAATTAAAAGGCAATTTTTTTTGGAGCAGAAGCCGTAAAAATACTTATAACAGAGCAATAGGTCTGGCTGGTGGGCAAGAGAAGGAAGCTTATTTTTTAATAAATTAGAATTGATAGGAGTTGCGAAAGACGCCATTTTTCATTCATGTAAACAACGACATTTTGAACACCATCCACTATACAGACTACGTGTAGTTATAGACTGTAGTATTTTTTTAAACCAAACACCAAAGCAACAATGAGGAACTTTTTGTTACTAAATATTGCTTTGTGTTTCAGAATTGAGGAGCAAATGTCAACAGGTTTTAACTTTTTGTCTCCACTAAAGCCACTTATATCAGTAACACCGTATCCACCATCCAAGTTGTTTTTTTTGCAAACATGCCTTATGAGCTTTGTTTATTTATGTTTTTTTTGGTTGTCATTTTTTTTCATATGTTTGTGGCTATGTCCCCCTCTCCCCAAATCTTGTTCTGTTTACAGCCCTGAACCTAAACAGCGATAAACAACGGTAAAACTGTTCATAATTTAAATTGCTTTAGTAAAGACAATTTAAACTTGTTGACATTTGTTCCGCAATTTTAAAACACAAAGCAACATTTGGTAACAAAAAAGTTCTCATTGTTGAACTGGTGGATACGTAGCTTTATCTCCAAATTATAATGTTACTATTAACCAGTTGTCAAACTTTTTAATTCTAAATAGTATTACTGACTAATGGCAAATTTTATCATACGGCTATGGCTACGATACCAAGCGGCAAGCGGCGAGCGGAGAGTGTGAGAGCACTATCATAACAGATCTGCTGCCTCTGATCTTTATTTTAGCATCACATTTCTTAACGGCATAACGCTCTCACACTTGCCGGTCTCCCCTTGCCGCTTGACGCTTGGTGTTGTGACCATAGCCTAAGTCATGAGTACTGGCACACATTTTCGCGACATCTAACCTGATTGTGCTTTAAGGAAAATAAAGAGGATAAGAGTATTAAAGCCAGAGCGGAGCCCCAATCCAGAATGTAAGGCGACTGAGTTTTTAAATGTCAATAGTTTTCTAAATTATTTTTAACCGGTTTTTTTCAGGTTTCTTTCCCACGTGGTCTACAAGTTCGTAAGGTACAATCAGTCAGCATCAGCGTCAGCGGCCAGCATTAAGCGGAAAAGTTCTTTTATTCTTGCATAAAGATCAAAGACAGCGCTCTCACATTTTCCGCTCAAAGCTGTCCGCTGACGCTTAGTATCGTTTCAGAGGCCTTACGAGTAAGATAATTATATTGTAATAAATTAATTGGATACAACAGTGTTTCATTCGTTCTCGGTCGTGGTAGGGCGTTGGAAGAGAGTCCATGCGGCTCTCACGTGGTATCGTGCATGGAGGATGTAGAAGACGATCTAGTGCTCCGAGGAAGATAGGAAACTCACAGCTAAATTTAAGAAGGCATCTTTTTTCTGGAACTACGCGCTGTGAGTGACGATTCCTGTAACCTGCGATGTTTCCTGTTTGGCGTGCTGAAAATGGTGTCGGGCGTCGCGGAGGGCGGGGGGGTCAGCACTGTAAGAAACCGGTTATGCGCGATACCAGTAGCAGTTCCAGGGAAGAGGGCCGAAATTCTTGCCACTTCATAAGTTTAAGATTAAATAAATAGTGTAAGAATCCGTAATTTCTGGGAGCTACAGAGCTTGACTATTCAGATTTTCCCCCTAATGTGCTGGTAAATTGGACCGAAAGGGACCAGAGCCAAGAATAAATAAACCAATTTGATAGAAAAATATACGATAAAAACATTTTTAGGCCTCTTTTTGTATATTTTTAAGTACCTATCTTATATCTTGTGAGGTATCTTTAAGCTCTTACGGACAAATCGTCACCGATTCATTTAATTAATCACCTTTTAAAATAAATCCTATTATCCCAATTTTAAACCGTAAACTTTAGATTATTACCTAAAGACCGAAACTAAACAAAAAATCAACAAAAAATAAGGACCATTTAATCCGTGACTTTATTATTCAATAAAAATGTCACCACTTACTGGTGCACATTATAAACTTGTTCAAAATCTCTCGATTTCCAAGGACACCAAATCAGATTCAAGTTAAACCCGTGTAAAAGGGTTTCGAGATGGTCTTGCGATAAGAACCGATAGGTAGAAGAAGAAACCAAAGACAATACCGAAAGTCGAAAGATCTTTAGCTCCCAGTTCTGATAATTTATTTTGTGTGAAGCTCGCGGTATCGAGGTAAACGTATCTTTTATCGCTATTTATTATTCCGATTTTGATTCTAAAAGATTGTTTGGTTATTTTCGGTCGTCGGAAAAAAAGTATTTCTTTAAACCAAAGTTTTTGCATATCTGGCGTGAAACAGATTTATCTTGACTCTAATGCCTAGTCCTCATATAAGGTTAAATATTGCGGAACTACGCAAATCCGGAATAACGTGACTTCATTATTCAAATTTCATTGCGCTGTGGGCAGTCATGTTGAAAAAGTGACAGATCCGTGTTCCGGAAAAAAGTTGAAAATTTTTAACCTTTTGTACTTCTCAGAAATTTTTGTCAATATTGTTATTTGAAAAGATAGCTTAATTCTAATATTCTTGCCTCTTTCAACAGACGAATTTTTGAAAGTTGCGCCAATCCGCAATTCCGTATTTACGAAACTTTTGTTTACATGAGGACTAGGCATAATAATAATATAACCTATTATGATAAAAACTTAGTTGCAAAAAAAATAACTCTGCACTAAGAAAAATCGGTATATTAGAGCTTCCACCAGCAATAATCTTGGTTATCATTATTAGAAATTCAGTTACAGCCAATAGATTCATAATAAATACTATAGAGCGCCGGGGGTAATCACTGATCTTAATGGATTGCTAATGATATTATCTGCGCGAAACAAAAGTTACATTTCATGGGCAAAGAAACGGGATTGTGCGCAAGAAAATCAAGGGTGAACGCGCCTGATGCCAAGCAGACTATCCGCATTATCGGAAAGAATTTGTCGACGCCGTCCTGGTTTTCCGTTCGGAGTACGGTAGCTAATGAGCGTCACGGTCAGACCGCGGACGGAGGGTACGGGGTGCCGGTGTTTGTATTTTACCACGGCTTTTAAGTGAGCATGTTCGTCCATCCTCGATTTGTTTACTGCGCGAGGTCATAAAAATCCGAAAAATGCTTCTTGCCACTGCGGATCTAAATAATGGTTATCTATGGAGGCAATGAGGGACAGTACCTCCCCCCACTCGGAGCCCAAAAAGACCTGTTAAAGATGGGTTGTTTGCTGCTGAAGGTAGCGCCTAAGCTGTTTTGTTTACTTACCTCGAGTTTTTTTGGTTGTCGTTTTTTTACCCCTCCCCAAATCACTTTTTGCGTACAGCCCTGATACTGCATTCCATAAAATTAGCGATAAATAAATAAAAATTTTAGAAAATATCAACGCTATATAGTTTAATAACTCTTTCAGCAATATTTACTTTACTTTAATAACTCAGATACCTGAAGAATGGGTATTAGACGATTCATACAAGATATTTCTGTATAATCGTTGATTTAAGTTTTGCTACGGGAAGTAGCAATCATAATGTAAGCATTTTCACAGGGCCGGATTTAGCAAGTGAAGGACTTGGGACGCTTTTTTTAAGTCAACTAAAATAGTTGGTTAAAATCGTTCGATAAAGATTGATCCGTGCTTAGTACAGTTCAAAAGTTATAATTGAAATAAGTTTTTTTCTACCAACTTTCAAGGTCAATATCTTCCTAACGAAGAGCGATAGAACGTTTTTTTGTTTAATATGAAGTACTAACATTATTTTGGCTTGTTCCATCACCCCTATTATTTTTGACCTCACCTTTCCGGACACAATGTATGTACTTTTAAGGAAACTTGCATAATTTCACCACCATTTTTTAAAATAATACATTATATTGTTTATTAACGTACTAACAACTTTATAATTTAAGAAGCTCCAAATCAAAACGCAGTTTTTAATAAAACACAATTTTAAGAATACTTCACAATTTTTCCTGCGCGTTTTTTTATGAATGTTAAAAAGTTGTTTAATCAAAATATGTTTAATTTATATATTTTTAATTTGATATATTTCAATTGAAATACTTTTTAAAGATTATCTAATAATAAAACGTGTAGTAGTTTTGAGATACTCTTAAAATTGTGTTTTATCTTCTCCTTTAACAACGGTACTTTTTTCTTTTTACTCAAAATCTTAACAAGTTTATTATGCCTTATCTGTTATTTATTCATAATTTAGTCTTAATTTAATATTGGATTGGGGCGCCAAAAATCTCGCCCATTTTAATGCATCCAAAACACAATCATGTTCCTTGTCGCGAAAAGAGTCATCAAATACTCATCCTCTACTTATGAGCGGCCA
Organism: Listronotus bonariensis; assembly: GCA_014170235.1. Classification (NCBI taxonomy): domain Eukaryota; kingdom Metazoa; phylum Arthropoda; class Insecta; order Coleoptera; family Curculionidae; genus Listronotus; species Listronotus bonariensis. The sequence continues at coordinate 101,868 of JACEGR010001807.1, read as the reverse complement.
AGTTTTACAGAGCAAAGACACCTTCAATCTTGTGGGCGTCACATTTGAAAGTAACCTTAACTGGCATAAACACATTGTATCTATAGCCACGGCAGCTTCAAAAAAGCTTGGATTTTTCTTTCGAGCCAAAAGTATTTTTCCGCTTCTAATTTATACACTTTATATGTGTCCCAAATTCGACCTCCCTTGGAATATTGTTCTCATATCTGGGGCATGGCGTCCCCCACAACCCTAAGCATTCTTGATGAACTTCTCACTTTGTTCGTTCTTTTATCCCTAGAGTTTCTACATTGTGGAACCTGCTGCTCGCGGAGGTCTTTCCTTCCCCCAAATCTTCAAGTATTTAAGTCCCGTATGAACAAACTCCCTCTTACCTCGCTTAAGACACCCACGGTACGTTAGTATTTAGGCTTTTGGCCTTCGTGGTTTGTCCAAAGATAAAAAAAAAAAAAAAAAAAAAGTACATAATACGGACAGTCCGTTTAATTTTGGATTATCATTTAGATTATTAATTACGAAGTACTTGATTTGTTCTTGTCTAAAGGTATTTGTCAGTTCAGCAAATACTACAAATCGGTAATGCTTAACACCATTGACCTGTAAAGGATAAAATGTCATTGCTTAACACCAGAAAGAAGCAATTTAAAAATCTTAGAAGTAATCAAATAAACTAAAATTAACATTTTAAGCTTGAACGTACGGCTCAAAAAACAACTTAATATTCAAACATAAATCTTATGTTGCTGACAAACAACTTAAAATTATCTTTAACTTCGGCGCTTCAGCATATAAATTTCGCGACGCACAATTAAAGGGTTAAACTTTCCAAATAGAGGGTAAAAGTTAATAAACAGCTCTATTTCAAAGTCTCTGTACCAGAAAATTCATTTTAAAGTGCCTATTTCACGCTGTCTCTAACGCGCATTCCACATCGATCAAAGCTTTTCATATCGAGTGTCAACAAAATAAAGGCGCGTAAGTATTTTTGTTATTTTTACTCTCTAAAATAGCTAATGTAAAAATTAGTGTGACTTTCTTTATCCAGCATAGCTATATATGGTGGTACCTTTTTCGTTTTTTTGCAAATACATTAATATGTTTTTCATTTAACAAAGTGAGGTTATTTTTACCTCCTTATTATAACCTGCCCCAGATTCAAAACTCATAAAGATACATTGTTAAAAAAATATCTCACCTAGAGCTTCCTTGTAATTTAAATACACGTATATCAAAAAGTAATATAGATGTTCCTAAAAATATAATACCAATTTATTTTTAAATCAAAATCTAAATTGTAAGAGAGTCAAAAATTGTTTATTATAAGTATAAAAAAAAGAAAATAAAAATAGTAATAAAAGAAATATATAGGACAAAACATACTTGATTGTTATATATACAGGGTGTTCCATTTAAAAACTCCAACCTTGTGTTATAACTTTAAAATAAAAGCCCATGGACAAAATATAGGTAAGCTAATGAATTCTACGTAAACATCTTTAAAACTTTTCTATTTACAGTTTTTTCTATCTCTAAAATCAAGCGAGTTGCAAGTGCCCGGCGAAATTGACAAAATTTAAAAAACACTCTGTATCTTTAAAACGGCTTTATATAACCGCCACTTTCACAAAACAACCCATTTTAGAATACTGGTAGGGGGAGGGGTAAATGCCCCTATTGCCCCCCTGCATACGGCTCTGCGGTCGACCTTTTATTGATTAATAATAAAAAATAAAATAAATATTGCACAAACGCTACGCTTTTCCAAAAAGGTTGCACTGAATGGTACAAAACTTTTAGAATGTTTATTCACAATTCCTATAAACTACTTTGAGTTATCTAAAACTTGTTTATGAAAAGTAACCTCTTAACTTTATTATACCATGTAATGATCTATATATAAGCTAAAACAATTAAGAGCAAGAAAATGTATTCACGACAAATACCTGAAGGGCGTATTTTTAAAGTCAAAAGAAGACTTTTTCTATAAAGATGTGTCTCAAAATAGTATCTGCGACAATTCGACGCGGACTATTGGTAGCGCGACAAATCGACGCGGCAAATTATATGGCGCGACGGCAATTCGTCGCAGCGATATTTCGACGCGGTCAACTACGACCCATTTAGAATTCGACGCAGACACAATTAATCTGTCGCAAAAATTAACAAATGAAATAAACAATATATTTGTAAAAGAAATAATAAATAAATTAGAACTTTCTTAGCCGTTAAGAGATATTGCTGAATACGACACAGGGTGTTTCCGATCTTGGGGCACAAATTTTACAACAATATTTCTCATTGTCACCGTCGAATTCTGCTGCGTCAAAATGCGATGCGACGGATTGTCGCATGCGAAGAATTATCGCATACGACGAATTGTCGTACGTCGAATTGACCGCGTCGAATTGTCACGCGTCGAACTTGCCGCGACGTATTGACGCGACACCCTCAAAATACACTCTCTTTGAGCTACACCCATCGTAAATAGTGTTAAAAATAAAATGTACTAAAGTTACACATCTCCGTTTCTCTAGGCAGTGTAATTATTGCTTATCTTAAAAAGGTAAAAACGGAATTTTAGGTGGGGGGCATTTAAATATATCTTAAGACGCGTCTAGGTTTGTACTATATACATCGCGAACTGTATCACGTCAGAAACCTCATTGCGAATAGAAATCTCACAACCACGTACGCTACATCAAACCTCGCACTGCAATTATTTATGCGATTTATACCATACAAATGTTTAATTTTTTCTTAGTAGTCAATTCAACTTCCAAAATTGTGGAGTTTGTGCCAGTTTACATTTGTTCGCTGTCGTCGCACACTAATTCTTTTAAAGTTTTCTTACTTACCGAGCTGTGGATCAGAATGAATTTTGAGCTGCAACACACATCAGGTTCGCTACGGCGTTCGTTCCAAGTAATGCACGCACAGTGCGGCGATTTGTAACCAAAAACCTAATTTTAGTTTTTAGCATGGGTCCCAATTTTAATAAAATTGTTACTAAATTCACAAAATAATCATATTCTTAAATCATAGATTTGTATGCCCACGCATCTTTGAAACGTATTGCGTTAAATTATAGACAAATTGCAGGAAGTATATTATCAGTTATATCAGTTGCGATTTTGTCTAAATTGCAAGATTTTACAAAAAAAAGTGTTTTTATGAGTCTTATATGATAAAAGCGAAAAATACATGTAAATTTTAGAAATAATTATATCTTTAGGATCTTATTATTTGATGTCCATTAATTTGTTTTTCTAATAAAAGAAAATGTGGATTGTTATTTGACAAGTTCACTAAGCTTTAAAAAAGTATAAAAATATAAAAAAGGTACACTTATGGCAATTCTTTGCTATTGTGTAGAAAGGTTAATGTAGATTAAAGCTATCGTACTTTGAATTGCAATTAATTACTACGAAGAGTTGTAATTCCATCTGTTTTATTTGTGGAGTGGAGAATAATATTTTAGCAGTTTTCAATTTTAATGATCCTCTAAAAAACGTTTTTAAGGTACCTAACTGATTGTAATTAAAATATGGTATTAATTTTTATGACGTCAATGTTAATTTCTTTCATTATAATATTGTATTGTTACTAGTAGCTAGATATTAGGCTTTGTTTCTGATCGAAACCTACTGCTCCGCAGAGACAAAAATATATTCCATTCTTGGTATGTGCCCTTGTTTCTCCTTATACCTGTCCTACCCGAAGAGGTAAATATTTTTGTCTATAAAATTCCTAATTAATTTGCTGTAATTTGCACCACCAAAAAATTCTGAACTTGGTTATTACCTGGTCGGAATTCATAATTTTTGCCGGGAATTTCGAATATGACCGAGACCGTCTGGATTGCATGCGTGGAATTCTGTAAACGAACCGATCGCAGTTATGTTGGAATAATGTCTATACAGTACGTTTTGTTTGTTTCTATCAGTGGCGGCGCTAGGGGTGAGCGCGGTTGGACGAGCGACAACCTAAATTTCTCTCGTCCAACCTGCTAATTGAACGCAAAAAGACATGTAACCATTCTATTTTTTTAATTATTTAGTTAACTCATAATAAAGTAATTCGAATAATGGAATTCTTGAATAAATTACTAAGGGTACATCGTAAAAATCGAATCGTATTGGACGGATCGCATTGAACCTAATATCGTGCCCTTCGTCCTAGAATTTATCGGATGCAGATAATCCGGTTCTAAATTCTTTAAAATTTAACAAAGAAAAGTATATACATGAGAAAGAAAGCAATAAAATAGCCACAAAAGAAACACTATCACAATATTTTAGAAAATATTTAAGCTTCTTTTATTTTCCACTATTTCGTTTCTACACTAATCAGCTGTTTTACTTAACTATCAATTTTTAAACCTTTTCCAAAACCGTGAACATTGTACAAATATAACCTCCGATCGGACTGAACTCAATTCAAATCATGTGCCCATACTGGGCACAGCCTTTTTAAAAAATGGTTATTTTTTTGTGCTGTTTTGTGCTATTTTTTGGCAATTTTGTGCTGTTAAAAGAAACTTTATTTATTCATTTATTTCCGAGATATATAAAAAAACAAAATAGGGGGTACCTACTTAGCACTGCCTTTTTAAAAAATTATTAAGTTTTTTGGGCTGTTTTGTGCTGTCTTTGTGCTATTCTGTGCTGTTAAAAGAAACTTTATTTATGCATTTATTTCCGAGATATAGTAGCGTGCTTTTGACTTATGCTCAACTTGTGCTATCATGTGCTGTTAACATATTTTTTTTAAGCATAAAAGAAAATTAATCATTTTTTCAAAAAGGCACTGCCAAGTAGGAACGAAAAACTACCCCCATTTTGTTTTTTTTTATATCGACTAAAATTAGTGGAATATATATTAGTTCATAACTTCAATGCGCAAAATTTGTTGACTACTAAAATATATCAGAGGGCTTAATTTAGAGATATTTAACAATACGATATTAACATCGAATCCGTTCGAGAGTTTATTGCAAATTTTCGAAAACTCGAAGCTAAAACTAGCGACTAAAATTAGGAGGTGACCCAGTGGAATACATACTAGTTCATAACTTTAATGCGCAAAATTTGTTGACTCTCAAAATATATCAGAGGGCTTAATTTAGAGATATTTAACAGTAAGATATTAAAATCGAATCTGTTTGCGAGTTTATTGCAAATTTTTGTAACCACAAAGCTAAAACTAGCGACTAAAATTAGATCTGAATTAGAGGTGACCCAGTGAAATATATACTAGTTCATAACTTCAATGCGCAAAATTTGTCGACTCTTAAAATATATCAAAGGGCTTAATTTAGAGATATTTAACAGTACGATATTAATATCGAATCCGTTCGCGAGTTTATTGCAAATTTTCGTAACCTCGAAGCTAAAACTAGCGATAGCGACTAAAATCTGAAGGTGACCCAGTGGAATATATTCTAGTTCATAACTTCAATGCGCAATAGTTGACTATCAAAATATATTAGAAGGCTCAGTTTAAAGATATTTAACGGTATGATATTAAAATCGAATCCGTTCGCGAGATTATTGCAAATTTTGGTAACCACGAAGCTAAAACTAGCGACTAAATTGGGAAGTGTCAGTGGAATATATACTAGTTTATAACTTCAATGCGCAAGATTTGTTGAGTATAAAAATATATTAGGGGGATTAATTTAGAGATGTTTTACAGTAAGATATAACCATCGAATCAGTTCGCGAGTTTATTGCACATTTTCGTAACCACGTATATTTAACAGTGGAATATATACTAGTTTATAACTTTAATGCGCATAATTTGTTGACTATCAAAATATATTAAGGGGATTAATTTAGAGATGTCCTACAGTAAGATATTACCATTGAATCCGATCGCAAGTTTATTGCAAATTTTCGTTACCACGAAGCTAAAACTAGCGACTAAAATTAGGAGGTGACCCAGTGGAATACATACTAGTTCATAACTTCAATGCGCAAAATTTGTTGACTCTCAGAATATATCAGAGGGCCTAATTTAGAGATATTTAACAGTAAGATATTAAAATCGAATCTGTTCGCGAGTTTATTGCAAATTTTCGTAACCACAAAGCTAAAACTTGCGACTAAAATTAGAAGGTGACCCGGTGAAATATATACTAGTTCATAACTTCAATGCGCAAAATTTGTCTACTCTTAAAATATATCAGAGGGCTTAATTTAGAGATATTTTACAGTAAGGTATTAAAATCGAATCTGTGAGAAATTGCTTTAAAATTATATACCACAAGACCACCCTTTCCATTACATTTTTTTTAATGGCGCCTAGCTGTCAGTTTAACATTTATATCTGTCATTTCTTGTCTAAAATTTGGTTTAGGTTGTTTTTCTAAAGTTCCTAAATTTTATTAAAAAATGACGAAACAATTCAAAAGTTAGAAGGGGGTCCTGACTTTAGACAAGCACTGTATACGAGTATTTTATTTTGCTAATTAATTTGGTAATTAATTTTAAATACACATAACTGAGGGGTGAAAATTCGGAATTTTTAAACATTTTATTAGGATACGTATTTTATTTCATAGTTAAATTTTACACTAAAATCCGTTTAAAATAACATAGCGCAACATACTGGCAATTTTTAATATTGCAACCATAGATCATTGACTAAGGGTACATCGTTATACTGAATCCGATTAAAATAATTGCTATATATATATACATATATATATATATATATATATATATATATATATATATATATATATATATATATATATATATATATTTGTGCTGCTTTGTGCTGCTTTTGTGCTATTCTGTGCCGTTAAAAGAAACTTTATTTATGCATGTATTATATTATTTTAAAAATATTTTTATTTAATAGTATCCAAAAATACCCTATTTAATTTAGAATGTCTCCTATTAAAATTTTGAAATCATATTTGAAAATCAGTAAAACAATAAAGGTAATAAATACGTCAGTAGGTTAAGCATATTATTTATGGCAAATATTACAAAACCAAATTTTATTTTTTAACCTAAAAATAAATATGATTTGGAAAAATAATTTCGAAAATCATTAAATTGTGATGTATGTTGTCTCATTAAAGTCCTCAAATTTTCATAACAAAATACAAAACAATTTAAAAGTTAGGAGGGGGGTCCTGAATTTAGACAAGCACTGCATATCACTTTTGGTTTACCCAGACTAATAATAAAAAAATATAAAAACTTCATAAAAAGCCAGTGGCGTACATTTTTCTCTCAATAATATTGTGCCCACTGTACGCCTCTGGCGTTTTATGTAGTTTTTATATTTTTTTCCTTTAAAGCAACTAAAAATACAACTTTTTGTAAAATACAGTTTTTTGTATCTGGCTTCGTATTTAAGATATTTAAAAACAAACAGACCTTTAAAAAATATTTAACGCCCTGTATCTCAGAAACGAAGCAACTCCGGACATATATTTATAGAAACTTTTCTTCATAAAATAACATAAGAAATCACCCTTTAAAGTTTGGTACCGTAGTTAGGAAATAACCCTTATTTTAATTTGGAAACAAGTCATTTTTAAGCCACCCAGTACATCCAACCTTTAAATATTTTTGTGGAAATATATTTTCTTATTAGCAGGACTTTTTATGGGGAGACCCTTTTTTCGTAAAATTAATAATAAAAAAGTTCCCCATTTGTTAAGAAGTCCCGAAGACACGCTGTATACAATGTGTCCAAAGATGGACTTAACCATATTTGTATTTTTTTATTTTTAATATTTCAAAAATAGTTTGCTTTGTCTGAAATGCTAAAAGCTATAGAATAATAAATAATTGCCCTATAATATACAGAGAGGTTGCAAAAATATTCTTTTGAAAAATAAAAAAATTAAAAAAATAAATTTTTAAAAATCTTTAATTGAAAAGTATAAAAAAGCAATAAAAAAAATTAAATATACATTTTTTTGCCCATCATTACTTGAAAAACTAGGTGTTAACGTAATTAATGATTTTTTTCATAAATATAATCCATTTTACTTTTTATATGCATGCATTATTAAGTTAAGTTAAAATGTATGAAAAAAGTAACCCAAAAGGTAACGATTTATTTCACAAAAAGTAAAAATTTCTATTACTCTTACATGCTTTCCAAAATATTTAGATCAATTATTTAAACTAATATACCGTCTTTTATCACAACCTAAGCCCGTAAAAAACTTATATTTAACAAATTAACTAATTACTTTTTTATAAATGTTAATACAACTTTTATTATCACAAAATCATATTCTTTAAAATGTAAATTTTTAAAATTTTAAATTAATGTTTAAAATGCACACCAGTGTGGCGGATCTCACATGCCGAAAACGCTGCGCAAAAGCCGATTTTCCACGTTAAAAAAATTTATAAATATTGGAGCGACAATACCGGGAATCAAGAACTTTTTTACTAAAATTTCCTGCTCTTTCAGAAACTTTTATAATATTATGCAGTTTGTACTTTTCGAAATTGTTACAAAAACCTGGACGGTTTTTTTTCTCAGTTATTTGTTAATAACTATTGTAATTTCTTTTGCGGAAAAATTCCAAAATACGTCTTTGTCTAGATGCCATTCCAGATCGTTTAAGCCATCAACCTTATTTTTAGGAGACTGTAATTACTTTTCACAGATCTACTCGACTAGACTAACACCAAATTCATTTTGGATGTGTGAAATCCTTTTTTATTTTTTGCTCATAAAAATTATTTTGAGACACAAAATATGTCATTGAATGATTTTTGACATGAGCTCCCTTTTTTTGTTCCCACAATTTCATGTCTCTTTGGCTCCCCTAAAACTGTTCGTCCCTTCCTTGGCCACCTCAAAGCCAAATCTGAAGTCGCCACTGTGTATAGGTATCTTGTATTACACATAAAGATATACTCGACTCAAAAAACTGCAAAATCTCGTTGAACACATTTATATCAGCTGCAAAAGTTGTAACACCGATTTTTTAAGTCAAACAAAGCTTGACATATGACACCGTCTTTTAACACTTGCCACTTCTTAGGTCGCGAAAGAATTTGTGTTTTTGAATTATGTGCGGATATGCACTCAAGCTTAAATCATTTTGTTTTGACATTAATTGTTGCTTGCATTTGTTAATTATGTTCATAAATTATTATAAGAAATAAATGTTTTTAAACATATTATGTTTAAATTTCTAAATTGCTATGTGATTTTTTGCCTATTACACTACTTAAGAATGTTTGTAAGTGAGTGTATAGGTGTGTCTAAAATATTTATTTCCCTTTTTTTTTAAATGGGCGCCCCAAACCATTAATACGGCCCTGGTAATAAGGGTAAAGAATATTGTTTTTTTTCACAGATTATTAATGTAAAGTAAAATTTGGTGTTCCAATAGTGTTCGTGTCAATTTAGGAACACTATGAATTTGGTTTTTGTATGGTATGTTATATGGTATAAAGTGTTATACATTATCTTAAATGAAAAGAAAAAACGTTCTTTAAAAATATGAAAAAAAATGGCCGCAATAAGAAAAACAAAAGTTGATAATGGTATCTCAAAACCAAAACATTTTAAATTAAAATCTGAATACAGAAATTCATGGTTCTTAAAATAAATATAAAGGTTACAGCAGATTTTCAAAAATGCACATTTAAGGTTTTTTAAAATAACTCAAAAACCAAACAAGATAAAGCCGCCATAAAAACAGAATTTGAATAACGGTTGAATAGCCGACAAATCTCTCTCTTTAATCATCTTTCTATCTCTTATAGTTTCCAGTATTAAATTGATTCCCTACCAATTTTAGACACACTGTATAGAATTAGAATATAAACAGTTTTTTTAGGTTTGCGTGATGCTACAATTTTTCCACTTTAATCACCATTTAATTAAATTAGAAATTTAAATTTAAAATTCCACTATTGGACTATTGTTTGTAAGTATGACTTGTCATTCCTTAGAAGTCAGTTTTTTAAATCTCTAATTAAACCTATGGAATAAAACAGTTAAATATAAGCCTATTTTTATTATATATTTTTTGAAGTTACTTTACATCTATACTAATATATAAAGAGTTAAAGTTTGTAACTTTGTCTGTGGGTTTGTTTGTAGCCGCTAATATTCGGAAGTACTAAACCTATTATAAAAATTTTTTCACAATCAGAAAGCTACACTATTCAGGAGTGTTAAAGGCTATATTTTACAATGATTAAACAAAAAGTTCAAATATTAACGCCCAACGAAGTGGGCACGGGTCGGTTATCTTGGATAAACTATAACTAAAATTCGATATTGACGTTGCTATTCTCAACGGATTTTGATGCGGTATTTTTAAATAGATAAAGTGATTCAAGAGGAAGGTTTATATGTATATTAATATATTGACGTTACTATTGCAATTATATAAAAAGATGTGTTTATAGGAATTGTGCACAGGTATTTATTGTTTATAAAAAAATATAGAATCGCCACACAGGGTGGGTCAAAAATATGATATATTAAAAAACCCTTAAAACTAAAATGCATTATAACTATGTTATTATACCATCTAGACGTTTACAAAATTTAAATAAAAAGATTACAGGAACTACCAATTTTTTTAATAAGTTTCTTATCACTAATTAACGGATTTTTTGCGTTTTTTTCTAATAGATAGAGTGATTTAAGAGGAAGGTTTATATGTATATAATAATATTCAAAATCTTTACGGTATAGGAAAGGACGATTATTTTAGTCCAAATTTAACGCGTGCGAAGCCGCGGGCAAAAGCTAGTAATATATAAAGAGGTAAAGTTTGTAACTTTGTGGGTTTGTTTAAAGCCGCTCATTTTCTTAAGAACTGAACCTATCATAAAAATTCTTTCACAGTCAGAAAGCTACACTATTCAGGAGTTTTATCGGCTATATTGAATTATGATTAAACAAAAAGTTTAGACATTAACGCCCAACGAAGTAAGCACGGGTCCGCTAGTAAACAATATTATTGCAACCTTTGTTGGCACATAATAGTCCCAGAGCTAAGTGAACCTTTAAGTAACATTTTGCCTGTAAGTCTGGAAATTTGTATAGTAGTGAGTCATGGCGTGCTAAGTATGACAATCATCACCTGGCAAGCATCAGCCCTGCACATCATCACCCTGTATATATTTGAAATTTAAAAAATAATAAAAAAACTTGGCGCTGTAGGCTTAAATTTTTTCTAGGAATTAGTTTATTCATAGTAAGGTTTGAAAGAGAATTGACAGGCGTTTTTGATGAGCACAAGAACCTGCCAGGCGAATTTAAAGATGTGATATACAGTGCATATCTTTAATGTCCCCCTCTTTTATTTTTCTACGGTTCAATTTAAAAAGTTCCACTTTCAAGATGGCGGCTGGACGTCATCTTGAAAAAAAATGGAAACCGGGGTCTTGTGGCACGATATTTTAAAGCTCCTGAGAAGTACTTAAGTAGTAACCGTAGAATATAAATTCAATACCTTTACCAATACAAAATGGCGGTATTTAAACAATTACCTAAATACCTAATTTGAATGGCCAAATTTTTAAAATTAATAAAGTTAGATGTACCTAGTGTGGTATTTTCTTTAATCGTTTTTTAAGATCTTTTTATTGGTAATATAATAGACAGGGGTGCCTTATTAAAAAATATATACTTTTTTTTCCATCCTGTATATTATCACTAGTATTACCGCAGTCTTTCTTTTCCAAGTTTCTTTTCTAAAACATCACTTTCGGGAATGTCTCAAATTCAATGGATACTTAGTCTTGGATCTCTTCTAAAGTTAGCTATATTTAACCTTCTAATTATATAATCTTTAACTAACAGATCAAAAAAATTAGTGCTAAATTTGAACGCATTTAGTCATGTAATGTACACATGTAGTGACATGGAGTTGGATGCTACCTACCTTTTAAACACCTACTACTATCCTAAGTTCTAGAAAGGTACCATAAACGGTAAGTTTTATTTACTATTGTGGTGGTAGATATAAGCCAAAATAAAATTTGCAGAGTCGGAGAGACTCCATGTCACCAGTTAAGGGTTAAGAAGTAGATTAAAAAATAAAAGGTCTTCAGGTAAAAAAAGGTCTTCCAGGTAAAAAAATAGGTCTTACTTTAAAATTTCATTTTTCCTGAAACTTACGCTTGTTTCTTTTAATTTGCCGCCCTTCTGATTAGGACGACAACTTTTTAAAACCACATAGCATATTTTTCTTATCGTACATAAAATTAAAGAAGTGCAAAGATAAATAATCTTCACCTACACACCAACTACAAGAAATGTATTGTATTTAACTGTTACTTTAATCTTACCTTAAATTTGCACCCATCTTGATGTGGCGCTACTGATTCACGCTTGATTCGACACCATGGACGTATATAGGGGGGTTTAAGGGTGTGAACACCCTGCTCCCCTTAGCATGACAAAAAAGGAAAATTTGTAGTAAAAAGTCCTTTGCTAGTTATGTTATTACAGCGGTATGTGGACCCCTTCCCCTTTTTTTTTTTTTTTTTTCCCAGGGAGCCGTCTGCATGTCCGGTGGCACTGCAGCCTGAAGGCTTATTGTACCAAACTCCTGTTTTATTGTACCCATTCCAGTACCCTAGTTCCTTACCCCTTCCCCTTAGTATAGGGGAAGAAATAAAGAAAACATGTGGAAGTCGAAAAATCAGTAAAATAAGATGTTTTTTGAAAACGAGGCCTTTTGTTTGGTAGGGCTTAAGCCCCTGTTTATAGAGTATAATTGTCAAAAAACACTAATATATATTAACCTTTAACTGGTGACGTGGGGCCTGAGAGGCGAATGATGAAAAACGTGATTTCACCCCTTTCACCGCGCGCCCCGCATTTGTGCGCCTCAGTACCTTTGAGTTAGTATGGTCCACGCAAAGTATTGTCGCGACCTTTCAGGCGTCAAAAGTTAAATTTAAAATTTAGTGAATTTAGTGTGGTGCAATAGTGCAATTTTTTTTTAAATTTTTGATACCTGAATTTTTTTTTTTTTTTGTACTGAAACCTCCCCTTCCTCTCCCCATAAAACAGCTATGTATACGTCCGTGTCAGGCACTAACTACTAATATACAAAACTTGCATTTCATTTATATCATAAGTACAATTAGATATATATTTTTAAAATTCATAATATTTAAAACAACTACTAAACAAGCACACCTATTTCCAAATTTTTAATTTAAATCCATCAAATCGCAGATCGGATATTTAATAATTACGTTAATGGTTTCCATAGCAACTCAGGTCTAATTGTCGTTTCACATACGATATACGACTAGTTTAAACTTCAAATTGTACGTCATTAATTTATCTACCTTTAATATATTTGGCTACTGTCCATGTAGCAAGTGTTATACATATCTTGATGCATTGGATAAAAGGCCTAGATAAAATTGTTCTGTTACTGCTCACTGGTTAGAGCTGATGCCTGCATAGTTAAGGTTGTACCGTGCCTGCATAGCACAGGCAGTAGTGTCAAAGCCTACCTAATGCAGCATTTATCTACCTATCCTGTTAAAATAACTTGGCAGATAAGGGGTACAAAAGATCAACATACCTTTCGGTCTGGTCGAAGTACATGGAGAGTCTATTTGTTTCCTTTATAAGCTGATGGATTCTCCACCCTTTATGTCACATACATACATACATACCTTTAATATATTGTAATAAATATGCAGTGGCATAGATAGGTCAGCAGGGCCCTGGGACAAAACAGTAGAGTAGGGCCCCCAAAAATTGCAAATGTTGAGAAGTGGAAAAACTAAAAAGGGTCCTCACCTTCATTCTTTACCGCATTTGTGTTCAGTATTTTAGTACTAAGCTCGGGGGCCCCTCTCAACTTTAAAAGGACCCCTTTAGCTTAGGGGTCCCGGGGCACTGCCCCGCCTAGCCCCATAGTAGCTACGCCACTGATAATATGTGTTTTTAACATTAAATCTTTGTTTTTCCCGTGCAAGAAAAAAACAGTGTATTATACACAAGAAAACAAATTAGATTTCGGCTCTCGGTTTATTGTCTTTCTGTTTCGCGTCAGGAGACAACACAATCTGAAGCTGAAATTTAGAACTTTTTCCCTTGTAAAATAAATAACTGTTATTAGAGAATTATTGCACAGTGAAATAAGACTAGGCACTAATAATACCGGCCATATTTTGACATCTGAGCTTGCGCAGATGCATGGTAGGATAGGGACCCCCCTAATAAGTATAGTGCCTGGCTTTATTTATGTCGGTTTTAGGTCGTGCCTTATTTTGGTCTTATTTTAACTTCGGAATTGTTTGTTCACCCGAATGCCTGCCGACCACAAAATCGAAAAGTTTTTAGAAGTAAAAATACTTGAAACCTTGCTTTTTCAAATGTATTTCTGTAATTGTGTTAAACAAAACCCTCCAACACAAAACAATAAAGACAATGTACTAAAAATGTTTCCCCTTTTATTAAGGTTAATGGTACTGTTAACATGATTTGCAATAACTCTAAATTATGGGTACAAGCACTATTTAAATAAGGCCGGTATTAATAATACCTGAGCTTAATAAGGCAACTTGCAATAATTCTCTATTAACTGTCAGTGCCGCATTAAGCAGTAGGCTGACTAGGCTACAGCCTAGGACGCCGTGAAAAAATAGGCGCCAAAGGGGAGATTTAAAAAAGTTTTAGGGCGGGGTGGGTTTTTCGGTCGTTTTTGGTCTTTAATTTGATTGGACGCCCTGAAAGAAAATTGTCGCAGTAAATGACCTTTTTTTTGCTCAGTAATTTTTATTTTGAGTAGGGCGCCCCGGAATCAAAATAGGTTTTCCTTTTTCCTAATAAAATAGGTGCCCCAGCAATTCCAGCCTAGGGCACCTTTAACGGTTAATACGGCCCTGTTAACTGTTAATATGTCTAAAAGTAAAAACTAAAAGCTCATTTTTCTATACACAACTCTTTAAAATTCAGTAACGCATTAATTTGCAATAACGCATTGTAACCAAATTTTTGTATAAACTCTAGTCCCTCTTTAGCATTATTTTATTTTTAGGTTCTATTGTTATTAGGCTAGTCATGTCAGGTTAATTACAATATTAGTTCGTACATCACACATAATTTTTGAAAAAAATAGGTCTAGGTGAACGTTTATATTAAAGACATTATTAAGTGTTGTTCTAGAGAAAAATTCCAGGGTAGCTAAAATGGCGTTAGTGCTTAAAAAGAATATATCAAGGATATTTCTATTTATTTGAGGAGTTAGCTGGTAAGTTTTCTTTATTCAAAATGGATGTTTTTTAACGTTATAACAAAAGACGATAGTTAAACCACTTTTTTTTCATTACTTAATTATAAAAAGAAAAAAGAAACAAATAAAATGGAAAGTATGGAGCATCTGCCGATGGACTTTAAGAGGACGCTCAATTTAAAATTAACTAACTATTTCTTGTGTTAGAGTAAAAGGAAGAAAATACCTACAAAGGAAAGCTACACCTCGTGGACAAATTTTTTAAACAAACTCAAAAATGCTAAAAGTTCTGGAAGCTATCGAAATAGTATTTCAAGTAGATTATGATTTGGAATACATACAGGCACTGATAGAGATACGTTACGCTGCCAGATTTCGCATACAATAATGCAAACTTGGCCTATCGAACGCCGGCTGGCTCGCGTAAAGCTTGGTTCATATACTTACGAAATGCGACTTGAGAATTGTGGAACGTATACTAAAATGTGTAGTTCGAAATTGACCAATTAGAATACGTTTCGCAACTCGCAAATCGCATTTCGTAAGTTTAAGCTTTACTCGGACCAGCCGGCATTCGATAGGTCAAATTAAAGCCTTTTAAAGCGGAATCTGCCCGCGTAGCATATGTTTATTTGAAAGGGACAAAAAATCGACTTTTTTTTTTTTAAATATAGTGAATATATTGTTTAGAGTGACAAAAAAATATCGTGGAGGTTTGAGCCCTTAATATTAATATTTAGAAGTCTATCTTCTTTATTAGATTTTTTATTTGTACTTTAATTCTTGCGTCAAAACTAACTATCTAAAAAGGTTAAAAAAAATTCTACACATATACCCTTAGAAAATTAAATTGCCTACAAAAAGCCTTTTATTACTAATTTCCACCAGAAGAATGGTTTTCACTAATCAAGCTTAAACATTGATTTATTTTTTAGATTTTAACTCTTTTACTCTGGAATTTTGTAACTAACCAAAAATTAATATATGGAAAGAAACAACATAGATTTTTAAAGGAAATTTAATGTTCTTTAAAAAAGGTCTCCTAACGTTTTTATATAAAGTTAGTCTTTATAAGTCATTCACAATTTAAATTAAAGAAAAAATTTAATTATTGTTTTCTTCCCTGTTGAACAAATTTATTTTACTCATTGAAGCAAATTGATAAATTACATCATTGAAAATCATAATTTTTATTAACCTTATCGCCTAAAATATCTAAATTTCGTAATATATCCAAACCTATTCTTGGTTAATAGCTATTTGTTATACGGAAATGTAGATTTACTTAGTCTAGGTAAAAAAGTAAGTAAATCTACGTTTTCGTATAACAAATAGACAGGACCGTATTATCCATTAGGCTGACTATAGCCTAGGGCGCCATGAAAAAAGGCGGTAGACAGGGAGTGGGGAGTTTTTGAAAAAGTTTAGGTTGAGGAGGGATGACCTTCTTTTTTTTTGGGGTGGTTCCTCAAATTTTATTTCGAGTGGTGAAGTGAGGCGCTTGTTACTCAAAATAGGCGCTGAAAGGACTTTTTTTGCTCCTCTAAAATTTTTTTTGGAGAAATAGGCGCTCCGGGAATTCCAGCCTAGGGGGCGCCTCAAACAGTTAATACGGCCCTGCAAATAGATATTAACCGTAAATAGGTTTAAATATATTGTGAAATTTGAATATTTTAAGCGATAAGATTGATAAAATTATGATTTTCGATAATGTAATTTAATAGTTTGTTCTACTGAGTAAAAAACATGGTTTACCAATAAAGAAAACAATATAATATTTTTTTAAATTTAAAATGTAAATAACTTTTGAGAAAATGATTTTATGAAAACCGTTAAATAACCTTTTTGTAGAGCATTGAATTCCCTATAAGAATCTATGTTGTTCTTTTCTATATATTTATTTTTCGTTAGTTACAAAAATTCCAGAATAAAAAATGTAAATCTTAAAAAAACATCAATGTTTAAAGCTTAATTATTTAAAAACGGTTTTTGTCTGGCAAAAATTTTTAACAAACGTTTTTGTAGGCAACTAAATTTTCTAATGGAATATGTGCCGATATTTTTTTACCTCGGTGCTTAGGCAGCTTTAGCGCAAAAATGAAAGTAAAAATAAAAACCTGAATTAAAGGAGAGAGACCTCTAAATATTAATATTAAGGGCTCAAACTTTTACGATTCTTTTTCTCACTCTAAACAATATCTAAGATATTTTCCAGAAAAAAAAGTAGATTTTTTTGGCCGAGTCTAATGTTTATCTGTGTGACAGGGTCTAATAAAAAAACTACCCTGGTTATAAAGGGAATGTGATATCGTCATTTTGTATATTATCCAAAGTAATACCCAAAAATGATAATAATAATAATAATAAGGTTTCGCGAACTCCTCGCAAAAGAAAACTTTTAAGACATCAAACTATATAACATTTTTGATGTACAATATTTCTAATTATTAATGTAAAATTTTGTAAAAAAATATTTTTATAAGAAAACTACATATATTTGGAATTACATAGTTGTGGAACAGAGAAAACCATTATTGAAAAAAAAGTTAGTCGGTTCCACTACTTAGATTTCAGGTACTGACCCTATAATTTGCTAAACGAGTTACCATCTAACAAAACAAATATATATAGGTTGCCCAGAAAGTCAACAATATTGTTCAGATGGCTAGTGAAACAAGTCATAAGCATCCAAAAAACAGAATACAGTAAAAGCAAGGGAACCGGTAATTTCATTGGTTCTGACGGTCATACAAAACTGTCACATTGGGGGACATTGTTAGTTCTGGTTAGTTATTTTTTTTAAATTTTGCTTTATTAAGGAATAAAAAAATGATACAACTAATCAGAACTAACCACGACCCTCCCAATGTGACAGTTTTGCATGATCTTCTGTGGCGCTTCAAACCAATCAAATTACCGGTTCCAGTGCTTTTTATTGTAGTCTCCAAGAAACATATCCAACCTGCAAAATTTCTTATTAATTATTTTTGTAAATATATTTATCAACGTTAATAATGGCCTAAATTAAAGAATGAAAAGGATGTTTTATTTTTCGGAATGTTAAATTTTTTATTTGTGGTATGATTATTATTTTAAAATGTTTTTTTTAGAGTTAGGAGAATAAACTCCTGCTTCACCTCTCCTAAATAACATTAAAAGTAAAAATATTTTCATTTGACTTACATCTTACTTGTCGACTTTGGTAAAACTCAATGTCAAATTTACTGAATGCTTTTTCAGTATCTACGGTCAGTGGCGGCGCCAGGTTTCTCTTTTGAGTTGGAAGATACCCGGCAAAAAAATTTGGAGGGTGGGCAGCAAAATGTGCTGGTACAATATTTTAATTAAACATATATACAGGGGGTTAAAAAAGTACGCTGCAACTTTTATTGCATGATTTAAGACGACTACCTATGTAAACATAAGTCTTCCAATTTCTCGTTTTCAAGATAGGTGTTAAACTTTAAAAAAATATATTGGTTTTTCTTGAATATTCCAAATACCCTTTACCCAATTTTGTTGTAATTTGGCTATGGTATTTATAGTATTAAGAAGCAAATTTAACCCTCAAATGTACGTCATTAATATTTCTGCAATTTTTATCATTTCTTTGGATTATGCAAATTAAAATACATGTTTTCGAAATAGAAAATTCTTTGCCTATCCCTGAACCACACAACAAACATGGGAAAATTTTTCTTTTTTGTTTTATTTTTTACAGTTTAATATTAAGAAATATGTGACAACAGTAAGATCTAAACATACTATTTTTAACTAAACCAAACGTTTTTAAACTGTCTTTAGGCGACTTTTGTGCGACCCAAAGTCATGCCATAAGGGGGCATTTTTTCTCGAGAACTAAGCAGGACAACGAAAAAATCCTTTAACCAAAAGCTGTCTTTATACTGGCATATGGCAAAAGTTATTGACGCGCATTTTCTTGTCATACTGCCGCCACACATTCGTCGAACATGTGGCCGAACTATTTGTCGAGACATTTGGCAAACTATTTGAAAGAAAGCGAACTCAGAAAAGTTGGGTCAATCAAGACGAATGTAGACGAACTACCGGTCCACACAAATGGTGTTTGCCAAAGTTTGTTGTAGTTGGCCCGCAACGTCTGGCGGCCGCATTAGATTATTTATTCAGGTACAGCTCAGGAAGCCACTGGACTTAATAAGTTAATTTGAAGCTAAATTTGGCTCTCTTCACTTAAATAACATCGATAAGTTACAACAAAATTGGATAAAATTTATTAAAGATTTTTATGTTTTTTTCTAGTTTATTATACTGTATCTTTGATAGCGAAGAATATATTGAGTGACACAGAATGATGTCAACCCTCATTTTTTAATTTTATAGAAACTATTATTAATTTTACGGTAAAAAAGTTATAAACTGACATTTTTTTGGATTATTACTGTCTCCGGGTCAACCGGAAGTACGATTCCTTTTTATGTAAAATGGAAAAATGTTTTTTTATATGTCAAGTCTAGCTTCTTAAATCCCAAATTTTTTTGGATGCATTGAATCTTATTTAATTACCGGGCGAACGGTTGAGCGAGAACAATTTAAGTTGGGCGCTCACCCAACTGCGCCCACCCTTGGCGCCGCCACTATTAGGTATGGTTTCAATGGTGAAATTTATATCTTACCGTAGAACCAGTACAGGTAGTAGTTTTAAAAATAACGTCCGTGGTGACGTGGTG
The DNA here is from genome assembly GCA_014170235.1 of Listronotus bonariensis. Classification (NCBI taxonomy): domain Eukaryota; kingdom Metazoa; phylum Arthropoda; class Insecta; order Coleoptera; family Curculionidae; genus Listronotus; species Listronotus bonariensis. The sequence goes on along the minus strand of JACEGR010001807.1, from coordinate 81,945 downwards.
ACACTACCGCGTTGTCTAAAAGGTGCTGTGAAATGCAAAAATTGCATGTTTTAGTGCTTGGATAACGTTGACGGAACACGACAATAATGGTTTAAACATTCAGTATCCCGGCACTCACGGTACACTTGCATATAGTCATGCCTTCGTGAGATGTCATAAAGATAAAAAAAACAACGATTATTGTTCTATAAGAAGACTCTTGGTTTCTGTAATACTCACCTTAAATCTGGTACAGCCACTTTAATAAATTGTTGTAAAGCAAGCAAAACGAGTCAGTGGAGAGGGTCTTGGTAAATTACATCAAAAGCAGGAGTTCTTCCCTTAACTGTCAAAAAACGGAGATATTACATTTCGTATATTGTTTTGTATTAATTTTTTTATAGATAAAAGATCAGATAATCTTTACCTTATGACCTCACCAATTCCTACAGCAGTAATCCTATTTTTGTGGTATAAATTTGTTAGTAAATGGGGTGTGGAATATATGAAGGATAAGAAACCAATGGAACTAAAAACTGTAATGATATTTTATAACATTCTTCAAGTTTTATTGAATTCCTACGTTGTTTATTACGTAAGTATAAAAAATAAAATATTACTGTAGTATATTTCTATACATAACATGTTTTTTATAGAAAATTTCTCTCCACCATTTTTTGATCAATCACACATACAGGGTGGCCCACCATATTCGAACATGGTCTGTAGCTGGATAACCATGGGGTTTTTAAAGAAAGTAAATACTAGAACATATACAGGTCGGATAAGACCACAGTATAAAATTATTTTAGTCTATACAGGGTGTCGCAAAAAGTGTGACGTATCAAAGTTATATTTTTTAAATGGAACACCTTATATTTTATGACGGTTTTAGATTTTACTTTAAAAAATAACTCAAGTTTGTTTATAGTACTAAGTGTCTAATTTTATTCGTTTTTGTGATATTTGATTTTTTTAAAAATGCAGTGGTAAAATTAAATTGATTTTGCTTTAACACTTTTAACACTTTAAAATTTAAAATGTGTAACAAGATTAGAATAAGTCTGCCATATCATACGTAGGTCAAATCAAGATCAAATTTTGTACAGGGTGATCAAAAAATAATTTCAATTTTTCAAAAATCAATAGCCATATCTCTCATATTTTAAATGGAACAGCCTGTATTTTTTACGTCACATGATGACAAATAAAATACTCTTTCAAATGGTGTATAGGTTACCTATACCTATCTTTTGTGCTTTTTTAGTAAAATCGGTTTTTACAATTTTTTAGTCCAAATGTTTATTTAAATTAAAGTTGGCTGTGACATAGCAGCCATTAATATTTTTCTTAAGAAAATAACAACGACCATTTATTGATTACTAGTGTTTTAGTCAGTTTGAAAGAAATTTCAATGATTTTATATAAAAACCCTTCTTTTACAACAACAAGATGATATAATACTGGTAGGATGTGAAAAAAATGGTTTACTTTAGTCTAGAGTTAATCCTGAAAAATATTCCAGGAGAAACCATCTGATAACCTTAATACTTGCTTTAAAAATTTGACACAGTGATTATGGATAATGGAAGAAACGGGTTATAGGTCACAGAATGTCGTCATAACTGACCAAAGGCGTTATTAGGATTGTTTAAAAACACAAGTTTTATCATTACCACATTCAACTGAAATAAGTGTTATTGGAAGTAGCATTATAAGCAACTAATGAATTTTTTTCTATGAATTTTAAAAATAGTGGCAGATAATACAAAATCTTTTAATTTTGTGCTTTTTTCCAACAAATTTACCTTTTGCAATAACGACTTAGTAAATAGGCATAGCTATATCACAGCCTACTTACATTTAAATAGACATTTGGAATAAAAATATGTTAAAACCGAATTTACTTAAAAAGTATAAAATATAGGTATAGGCAACCTATACACCATTTGAAAGAACATTTGGTTTGTTATCATGTGGTGTAAAAAATATAGGGTGTTCCATTTAAAATAAGAGAGATATTGCAATTTGACTTTCTAAAAATTGAAATTATTTTTTGATCACCCTGTATAAACTATGATCTTGATATGACCTACGTATGATAAGGCAGACTTTTCCTAATCTTGTAACAAATTTTAAAGTTTAAGGAGTTTATATTGTTAAAATAAAATTAATTTAATTGCACCCCTGCATTTTGAAAAAAAATCAAATATCACAAAAACGAATAAAATTAGACACTTAGTACTATTAACAAACTTAAATTATTTTTTTATGTAGAATCTAAAACTGTCATAAAATATAGGGTGTTTCATTTAAAAAATATAACTTTGATACGTCACACTTTTTGAGACATCCTGTATAGAGTAAAATAATTTTATACTGTGGCCGTATTCGACCTGTATATGTTTGAGTATTTACTTTTTTAAAAACCCCATGGTTATCCTACAGATCGTGTCGAATATGGTGGGCCACCCTGTATGTATCTTTAGTTGCGGTAACATGGTAATCCAAGTAAAACTTTAGAAGAACCAATGAGAATTTACAGTACAGTACAGGCAATGGGGAGCGAGTTACTCTTGTCCATTATGCATAATTCTCCGGGAGTTATTTTTATTACAAACACACAAAAACACAAAATACTAACAAATATGGCAGACGGAAGTGCCGCCATTTTGCGAAAAACTGTTTGGGCCTGTATCTCCGTAACCGTGCAGTTGAGGCCCATAATTATAAAAACCTTTATTATAGATAATTAAATATCCTATCTTTTTTATTTGATAATTTTTTGAATCACTTACCGTTCACAATTTATAAAATTATTACTGTTTATTTATTGACTTTGCGAAAAACTGTTTGGGCCTGTATCTCCGTAACCGTGCAGTTGAGGCCCATAATTATAGAAACCTTTATTATAGATAATTAAATTTCCTATCTTTTTTATTTGATAATTTTTTTGTATCACTTACCGTTCACAATTTATAAAATTATTACTGTTTATTTATTGACTTTGCGAAAAACTGTTTGGGCCTGTATCTCCGTAACCGTGCAGTTGAGGCCCATAGTTATGAAAACCTTTATTATAGATAATTAAATTTCCTATCTTTTTATTTGATAATTTTTTTGTATCACTTACCGTTCACAATTTATAAGATTATTACTGTTTATTGACTTTTTACGGATATTTCTTTTAATAATCGCTTAAATAATAAATTGATTAAAATCAAACTTTTAAATCGATAAATTTTCTACAACTTTTCTAAAATTAATATTTTTGAAGTTACAAGGCCTTCGATGTTGTATTACAAGGTTAATAAGATCAAAGTATGCATAGCGTAATCTGAGAAACCCTATGGTACCTGGCCTGTTGTTAGATGACGTGTTCAGGCCCAGCTAACTTTAACAGGATTTTTGAAATCAACTCGTAATAACTTCGACAATATTAATTTTTAAAATAAAAGTTGTAGGAAATTTATCGGTAAAAAGTCAATAAACAAAAAGTAATAATCTTAGAAATCGTGAACAATAAGCGAAAAAAAAATAAAAAGATAGAAAATTTAATTATCTATAATAAAGGTGCTTACAATTATGTGCCTCAAGTGCACGGTTACGGAGATACAGGCCCAAACGGTTTTTCGCAAAATGGCAGCACTTCTGGTTGCCATATTTGTAAGTATTTTGTGTTTCTAGATTCATAACTTCCTAATGCACCTATTTGTGAAAAAAATCTTCTGGAAAATTTTGCAAGAAAAAATCATCTATTTCCTGTACTAGTTGGCATCTGATATTGCTTTGTTCATGGCGTTGCTGCAAGGCAATTGTCACAGTAGTCGTTTGAGTGATGTGCTTTAGTTAAGGATGCCTTTACCTCAGAAACGTTTTAACGGAAAAAAGTGTTTTTCTACACTGGAAAAATATTGTGTAAATTTACAACGTTGGTTATTTTAAGCCAGAGTCGGACGTGACAAAATTAAAACTGACTTTTTTAAAATTTGTAATTTTGTCCAGGTGCGGTCATAGGGGGGCATGGGGGCCATGCCCCCGCCTTGGATGCGACATCCTTTTTATTTTATTGTGATTCATACATGGACCTTTTTAAATATACGTGGGAAGGAGGTTTTGTGTAATTTTATAAAATGAATGAAATGTGAAAAACAATAAAAAGAGGTTAGAGGAACTTTTTTTGCCCTTCAAAAAATTTGAACCTCTTTTAAAAATGTTTGTTTTTGCCACCTCAGACACTTATCCTCGGTTCATGCCCCCCTCAGAAAGTCGATATGACCGCCCGTGATTTTGTCACGTCTAATCGTAGCCAAATATAACCAACGTCCAACGTTGTAAATTTAAAAATATTTTTTTAGTGTATAAACTATTTATTTTCTTTTAATAAAGGTACCTAAATAAAAAAATAAATTGTTTTAAAAACTAAGTAACCCTGGCAACTACATAAAAAGTATTGCCCTGAAATAAAAAAATCGGGTTTTTGTGTATCGTAAGGTCAAAGTGCCCATAAAAACCGCTTAAGTCTACGGCTACGATAAAAAGCGTTAAGCGACGAGCGGAGAGCGGCAAGAATGAGAGCGTTATGTCGTTAAGACAGGTTATACTAACAAAAGATCAGAGGCAGCAGATCTTTATGTTAGCATAGTGCTCTCCGCTCGCCTCTTGCCGCGCCCTATCATAGCCGTTCCCTAACAAAGAAAATATTTTTCTTGTAACCATTTGCCAAGCGCAATCGTCTAAAATTATTTGGATTGTTTAATTGATTTGAATCTGTGGGTGAAGTGATATACGGCTAGATTATTTTCTAAATAACATAAATTTAAGCTAACATCATAGAATTTTATTAATGATAACTTTAATTTTTTTTTAACAATTTTAGTATTAATGGCAAAAACTTATTTGGGGTCCGTTCTGGTTAGTTCTAAACAAAATGTATTCAAAAAATTGTGGAGTCTGAAAATATTCATATATTAAAAAGTTAATAATATACTATATAAATTTATTCGATTAAACTATTTAACATATTTTGAGCAAGATTTTACTTGGAAAACATTTAAACGTACTATAATTTAATAAAAATACGAGACCACGAAGCAGTAAAGTGTTTTTTTTAAATTTTACAATCAAAAACTCGGGACCGGGAAACGGTAGAAGTTTTTTTAATTATAATATTGTACATAAAACTATTTTCCAAACACTCAGAATTTTATTGATAATAAGATTTATCATTTTGGATAACTAGCTTGGAAGACAGAAATATCGGGAGTAATATCCCTAGTGCATTAAATTTTATCCGGAAAAATTCGGAAAATCAAGTTTCTAAGTAATTTGTTTTACCAAATAGCATGAGCGAGAGTGGTTTTAAAAATCCAAGTCGAAGACGAGGATTTTCCCATTTTCGCAAATGCTATTTGTTAAAACAGATTCTTATTAGTCCATTTCATTGATCAATATCTTTGAATCTATGCTATTGAAGTAGAATAATGTAAACATTGATTCAATTAATCTATATTGTTGAATCCATGTTTACAATAATCTATTTTACTTTAATAGCATAGATTCAACGATATTGATCAACAAATTGAACTAATGAGAACCCGGCTTTGGAAACGAGTATTCCAATTTTTCCACAGGAAAAATTAGATGCACGAGGAATATTTGGCAAGATTATTTATTGAGTTAAATACACATTTTATTTTATCACAACACTTTTTATATTAAAAATAGGCACAATAAATAATAGGAACAATTTAACTTGCAACTTGTCAATTTTGCATAAAAAAATTTTCCGCAAAAACAGCTGACACCTAAGTTGACAGTTGTTAAGTAATTTTTTCACTTAAAATTTATTTTTTACATACCAATTCTAGATTGGCTCGCGATTGGTCAAAATTAATGGGAAGGAAATAATCGTATATAATATCATAAGAGAGAAAATTTGGCCGGCAAAATATTTCGATTGTATGAAAGGTTGTTGCCTTGGCAATTTCGTGAATAACATTTTCAATAATACCACGAGCCGAAGGCGAGTGACATTAGATAAATGTCATGAACGAAATTACCAAAAAGCAACAAACTAGAATAAAACAAGAGAAATATTTTGCCTAAAAATTTTTTCTCGAATGATATTCGACAAGACTATTTCACAAGAAAAACAAGCCAAACTTTAAACTATAATTAAAACTGACGAATTATAACGTGGTATTATATTAACAAGGTAGTATTATATTTTATTACGATTTATATTAAATGTACAGTTATTATCAACGATCTATTTTACTTAAAATAAAATATATCAATGGTTACTATAATTAACAATAGTTTGTCCATTCTTTCCAATTAAAGCCTGGTTTTGAGCAGAGGCGCACTTACATGTTTGCCGCCCGTAGGCTATTTTATTTTTGCCGCCCCTTTTTTCTTCTTTTTTCCTTCAGAAATATTTTTGAAGAGCAAAAAAAAGGTCCTCACTTCCATTTCTTTTAATTATAGGTATAAAATTGATTTCGAAATCCAACAAAATTATAAAATTATTCATAAGACATAATCTGCCGCCCCCTAAAAATGCCGCCATAGGCTTCAGCCTACTCAGCCTTTTGGTAAATGCGCCACTGGTTTTAAGTTTGGTTAACCTGCAGTGATTAAGACCTGGAACTCTATTCCGAAAGAAGATTTTTAAGCTTATAATTTCGCTTCTTCAAAAACTGAAAAAAACTGCTTCTAAATGGACTTTTTGATTTTTGTGTATTAGGCGAAATATTTTTACATACTGCTTTTTTAATCTCTGACTCACACTGGCTTCCAAATCTTTGATTTAAAAGATTCATATTTTATTTTTAAAAATAGGCGACCTCTTTTGCTTTAACCTAACTAAGTTTTGCCGCTGAAATACCATCATGTTGGTTTTATTAAGGTAGGAGCATGTAGGAGTTTTGCCAGTAGAAAACAGGAGGTTGCTATGACATTTTACCAGTATAAAACACTCTAGTGAAATAGTCGCTGAAATACCATCATGTTGGTTTTGTCAAGGTAGGAGCAGGTAGAAGTTTTATTTGTTGAAAACAGGAGTAAAGTTTATGGAATATAAATATATTTATATTCATTTCGTAAACTTTGCTATGATATTTGGCCAGTGTAAAATACTCGCAAATAGTCGCAGTTAAACAGTGCATGCAATTTAATCACGTAAAATCTTAAAATACTTCTTAAATAACAAAAAACTAAACAATATATCTTATTTTGTTTTACAGATTTGGCTGGCAAGAAACGTCATTAGTTGGAGATGTACCGAGATAGATTATTCTAACAGTTACTGGGGACTCAAATTTCTTGAACTGTCACATTTCTACTACTTACTAAAAATACTTGATCTTTTGGACACAGTAAGTAAATTTGCTCAATAGAAATAGTATTAAAGTATTGTTGCACATTTCACACATTACCCACAGCTTTAAGTACTAAGAATACTAACATTGCATTAATTTAACGTAAACACTGATGAGTTGGAGGCCTCAGAGTCCCACATACATATGTGCTTATATTTAAAAATCTGATTAATAATTCCATTAAATGGAAGTTTCACAAATTAAAATAATTTTTGTCATATTTATTTACTTAGATTGATCTTTTACACAGAAGTTTGGAAATCACTTAACCTTTTTTGGCAAAAATCACTTGAGATCATATTTTACAAAGTATTTATTAAATTACGTATTTAAAAAATCAACAAATACACCCATATTTCCAATTTCAAATAGTATTTTTATCAAATGCACATAGGTAAGTAACTATAATATTATTGTAAAAACAAAAATTAAATATTGTGGTGAGTCATAAGAGGCCTCATTACCGAAATAGCGCATACAAACACATGCGCAACCATTGACTGTCTCGACTAGAAGCTTTTGCGGTAGCTAAAACCGAAAAAATGCAGTAGAAAACGGTAGATTCCAAAAAAATATCAAATTTGTTGCTTTTTAAATTATCTAATGGTCTCTTTCAATGCCTTTTATGATAGTATAATAGTTTAGTTATAAATACGTTAATATTTTTAAGAAAAAAGGAACTTTTAGCGCAAATAAACTTTAAAAACTAAACTAAAATTAACTAACAAAACTAAACCTAAGAAATAAATAGGTAGTAAAAACACAAAAATGAATTAGAAAAAAACGACTATTGTATCTCTTTATTCGAGTATGATCCGAGCCCGGCTCGTCAATGTGTTCATTTACTAGCTTCGCACACTAACTTAAAATCATAACGACTTGCGTCGATTACTTTTACAAATTCTTAAAAAACCCATTAAAAAGACAAAAATAAAATGTGAAACATCAAGCACATTAACATAAATAATGATTTATTATGTTTTATTTAAGTAACATTCCTTATTTTAAAAATTGCGGTAGAGTATGCTGTTAAAACGGTAGAGCGGTAGATAATGGTGGAAATCGGTAGATCTACCGTAATAACGGTAGACCTGGCAACACTGACTAGAAGGTTTGGATTTGTTGCGCGCTAAGAGGACGTCCAATAATCACGCGATGTTTTTTTACCAAATTTTTCCTCCCCACCCTAGTGATACTTACTGAGGTTTTAAACTACTTCTCCCTTATCCACAACCACGTGTATTTTTTGGTACAAAATATACAAAGTGGGCCAAATTAAACTTGCACACTTTTTAACTAATAATAACTTTGTCTGTTGCGCCTATCTTTTTATTTTTAAAGGGCTAGGGGGCTAGGTAAATATGTTTTTCTAGGTTTTCCAATTTTGGTCAGATTTAGACAGGACTGGACTTTAACCTTGTTGCAAAAGAAATCTGATTATTATACAATTGAGCTAATACGTTCTTTCTGTAGACAAACTATGGAAAATGATTTAGTAAAAGCTAATCTATCAGCAATTTAAGTATTTAGAAACTATATTTATTTCTGATAAATAATGCTTTCCATGAGGCATACATTTTTCTCGATTTTAAAAAAGAAAATTTTTTTAGTGTCCTTTAAAAATCAAAAATGTTAGGTTATCATGGTTAGTGAGCTGGATGCTGACCAAACTTAACAGTTAATTAATTATAAATAAACGTATAAGCCTAATTGTAGATAAAATTATATATATTTTTGCAAAGTTTAATGGATCATTTTGGAAAAAAACTCGTAAGTCCAGTCCTGTTTAAATCTATTTAACCAAAATTGGCAAATCTGGAGAAAAAATATCTACCTCTTAGCTCCTCAAAAATGAAAGTTGCGGGTGGGGTCGAAGCCGCTTTGTGAACCTTCCTGGGGTCCATTTTTTTTGTTGGCGTTGTGCCCTCCCCCAAAATCGCTTTCTGCATACGGCCATATTTAACTCGATTTTAGTGTATAGTATTGTTGTGTGTTTGTTTGTATGTTGAGCCCATCCTATCAGTTTTGTTAAAAGTTTATTTAAACCTGCTTAATATGTTTTTTTAGATATTCTTTGTTCTCAGAAAAAAGAGAGACATCTTAGTTTTCTTCACGTCTACCATCATTTTGTAATGGTTGCTGTAAGCTGGGTTGGAGTTAAATTTGTTGCTGGAGGTCACACCTACTTTTAGGAGCTGCAAATTGCCCTGTCCATATAGTTTTGTATGCCTACTATCTTCTCACGGCGTATGACAGCAAATATTCAAAGTTATTGTGGTTAAAGAAATTTATTACACAATTACAACTTGTAAGTAGACAATTTATTAAAATAAATTTGTCAATTTAAGCGCCTATTTTTTTACATCTTAATATTTTAGTACGACATATTTCCGAAACTAATAAAAATAGGTAAACTACGATTCGGCTAAGAAAAAGCCATGCAGTCATCAGTTCTGTCTCACTTTCAAATTATTTTCATTTTTGTTGCTTGCACACTATTTAAACTACGGGATTAGAAAGAAATAGTTGATTGACGTCCTTATTTGTATGACGTATGTGGGTTTTTCTCGCTGAATTCTACTACATATCAAATGTAGTAATTCTATTGGCACATAGTTCGAATTACTTATTTGATTTCCTAAGAATGTAAAAAATAAACAAAATAAATTGTAAAACAAAAAAATGTTGATGTAAAAAGAATTTGAATAATAAGGCATATGATCAAATTAAGTAGGCCTTTATAACCGCCAACAACGTGTGTGATGAAAAAGTAAGTAAATCATGTTTGGACCATGATACATTTTTTAAAGATCAAATGCTTTAAAAACAAATAATAGAAATTATACTGCAAATTTATAAATGTAAGTGAAATATTACAAAACATACTTACGATTAAGTTAAACTACCCCCCTACTTTAAATGGCATCCCACTAGTGACAGCGAGCAAGCTAACGCGCGCTTACAAGCCTGAATCACCATTTGTGAGTATTGACTACATGTGAATGTGCCTTTAAGAAATACCGATTATTTTAAATTGGATTTTTGTTAATTAGGCCTTATTATCCGACAGACCTTATTAGCCACACCTACCTTACATGTTTAGTGTAATATTACATAGACGTTTTGTGAATTTACAATAATTATTCACACAACCTTTGTAAAAGTTTGTTGTTATTTTGTTACGTCCAACTATGGCTAAAAATAACCAATATTCCACGTTGTAAATTGAAATATCTCGGAATCCACTGGACAGATTAAAATGAAGTTTGGTGTACTATTTGGGATGACGAATACGACTATGATATCTATTTTGCCATTACTACTAGATGGCCCCACATACAATAACATTGATTGATTTAAATAGGTACACCACTGAATTCTACGTAAATCCCTAACCTTTCTATTTCTATTTTTTTTTCTATCTCTAATATTATGCGAGTCACAAGTCCCTGGCCAAATTGGTAAAATTTGAAAAACAGTCTGTATCTAAAACGAATCAAATTAGCCATGATTTACTTTCACCATTAAATTTGTTTCAAAAATAAAAATGAAGATTAAGCAATCAGATCTGTTCCATCTCTTTTAGTTTTCGCTATACCCTGCAAGGTCAACGAAAAGGCGCTACCCTGTACAGGATGTAAAACAATTATCACTGTTGTGTTTAGTTCGCCCCACAAACAAATGTTGTGAAAGAATAGGAATGCCATTAGTTTAACAAGTTTAATCTAATATTTATTATATTAAAAAAAATTACATTTTACCAGGAACTATCAAAGCTACACATAACTCTGTAGAGAGGGGGAAGGTAAAAAATACAGGGACTTGTCATATTATTTTAATGTGTTCTATATGAACCTAGGAGTGTCTCCACATGTTTGGGACATCCGGAATAATGCACTATTCTTATAAAAATTTGCCATTGCAACTTCTTAAGTGGAAATACCTGTAAAATGTAAATTTTTATTTCATAATATATTAGTATAGTTCTTTAAGAACACCTCCCTAAAATTTTAGAACATAATTTTTACTATTTCCTATATTACAAAGTCGGTAAGTTACTATAATTAATGCATTTCTATGTACCTATTCAAACTTTAAACTTGTTTTTTCAAAACTATATTTTGAAATTGGCTGGCACGATAACTCAAAAAGTTATTTAACGATTTTCCTGAAATTTTGCACACATATTTTTCACACAGAACTTTCTATGTAAACCTCGAAAATCTAGAAATTTTTTTGATTATTTTTTTAAGCAAAACGATGGAAAAATGGAGTCAAAAAGTAATTTTATTTTTTTCAAGCATAGTATCTTTCGGATTTATTTATTTTTTTACTTTTTTTTAGGTTCACCAACAAATTGTAACATTAGTAAACACAAAAAAAAAATTGTTTTTGTTTTTAAATCACTAGAACCGATGCTAGAGTGCCCGCCAATTAAGAAGTCTCTCTCTGATCTTCCTAAAAGAATAGCGTACGGCCGCCACTTTAAATAATTTAAAATTAAAAAAATATATATTATATTATTTTAATAGCTGAGTAAATTACATACCAATTTTTGATAATATATAATGACTCTTTCATTAAAAAAAATCATAAAAATCAATTAAAATTTAAGCATTTACAGGTATCTTTCCCCTTAAGGGATTTCTTTCGAGGTTATTGTTATCATTTACACCGTACTGATAAGAAACAAATAGTTTAAAACCGGTCTACAGTTGATAATCTCAATAAGCTTTAAAGGAAAAACCTTTGGCCAGTGTAAAAATCTGCATCTCCAGATCCGACAGATGCATCCTTGTAGTGCAAGGAAATTACAAGCTGTAAGGAGGTTTTCCTCTTTCATTTTGTAAATTTAAAATTTTGCTTGTTTTTATTTTATTGAACTAACTTTGCTTTGTTTTAGTTATTTTTTTACATATTTATTTTAGACCCAGTTTGGTTTTTTGCTGTATCAATTTGGAAAATTACTATTTATGTCTGACTGCCAATTCCCAAAATTTATGGTATACTTTTTAATTCCTCAAAATCTGTTTATGATAGTATTATTTGGAGATTTTTATGTTCGATCATACATTTTGGAACCAAGGAAAAAACGAAAGGAATTAGAAAACAAAATGCAAATGTCACAAAAGAATTAGTAAGAAAAACAAAGGTAAAATATATTAAATTAAATAAACACGTTTTTAAAAAGTTAAAAGAGTCAGATGTTAACTCAAAATCTCTAATAAAAAAATTTAAATGTTTTTAAGAAATCTCGAAATCTTGCAAACTTGGAGACATGCCATAATATTTCCATTATTAGAGAATACAATATTGATAAGAACTTAAAAACATACTGTATACATTATTATTTATTATCCTGAACAGTGGGGTGAAACAAAAAACATTTTATTTTTTAAATCGTTTTCGGACAGTCTTCAAAATATGCCTCTGGATGTACAAAAATTCGTGTTAAAATTTGAACTTAACTTTAACAGGTTCCTCATTGGCTTTGAAGTTTGCTAAATATCCTAATTTTATTGATTTTTTTGAGTGAATTAAAAATCTAAAAATACATGTTTTACATAATTTTGAAAGCAAGTTTATAATGATGTAAAAAAATGTTTTATGGTCGGACTGGCGAAACCAACGTTATTAGAGGATATTAGAAAAGTGTTTAAAAACAATTTATTACAAACAATAAATTAAATGCAGATCAGCTGAGCTCAAGTGTATCAACGCCAGGCTTGCAGGACTATATAAGCTAAATGCAGATACTAAAAGTATTTTTGGTTGCGACAAAGGTATTAAAAAAACGCCTTTTGAAAAAATACATTACTGTATCAGATAAACTTTATTTACCAATTACACCAGAGACCGACAGTTTTTTTCTAGATAAAACTTGTTTTTTTTCCGAAAAAAATTGACCTATCCGATTTAAAAGAAGTTGAATTAATAAAACTGCTGTGGATTCGGGAGGAAAGGGAAAGAATATCTGTTTACTCAAAAGAAACTTTAATCTCCCTTAAGATATAGACTTTTCCATTCCATTTTAATAAACTTTCCATCCCCGAAGACTAAAAAAATGATATTAATATATGGCAAAAGTAGATAACTGTTTTTTTTTTTAATTGATTGAACCTAGAACAGTAATATGTTTTTCTCTAATGCATTTTTATATTTATATTGCAATTATTGGTGTAATATTTTCAACTACCAAAGAATACATCTAGAATCTGCATTTTAACTGAGCAAGCCTTGCGTTGATACACTCTAGCTCTCCTGACCTGTATTTTATTTATAATGAATAGTTTTTAGACATCATTCTAATATGCTCTAATAACGCAAGTTATCGGCAGTACCGCAGTAAACGTTGCCAAATTACATTATTACCAGCGCGCTATATTTAATCAGAAAATGGCCATAGGCGGCCAGATTTTAAATGGTTACATGGACATGCAAATTAAGTAATATTTTTTACAAAAATATTTTTTTACCATCATTTAAAACATATGAGGCTGAAAGAATTATGTTAAATATGTATTCTGAGATTTTTTAATCCACTCAAAAAGAAAATAATAAAATTAAGATATTTAGCAAAGTTCAAAGCCAATAAGGAATCTGAAGATAAAAAGTTAAAGAGTTTTTGTACATCCAAAGGCACATTTTAAAGAATGTTTGAAAACGATTTAAAAAAATGTTTTTCGTTCCACCCTTCTGAACAGGCTACTAGTACAGGTTGTTATACAGTGTGGTCCATTAGGTGATCAACAAATGAAAAACTTTTTATTTGCGATTTGATAGAAAATTTTATTTATTGAAAGTTTAAGAATTAACAGGGTAGCTTGAAAAAAAAATGAACACTGCTTTCAAAAAATGTAAAACATAGGAAGAAGTTACTTAAAATCAAAGATATGCTTAAATACGTACCCATATACCATTTTTTGCCGGCCATGTACATTTAATTTACTGGCATTGCCAACACTCTTTTATGGCAAGGCATTAGCAAAAAGGTATTAAAAAGACACGAAACTGGGCAATTGGCCTTTATTGTGCCACGTGTTGCAGATAATGTGAATAAACCATAAAAAAATAAAGGTACTTATGTAATAAAATTAAAAAAAAGATAGTTAATCAAAAGAAAACACTTTAAAATAGTAAGTATTCAAGGGACACTTACACTCAATTTTCAGATCCAAAACATAGGGAGAAATATTTTAAAGGAGTTAAATGTCAAAAAAACTATTAAAAATATATAATATTTTTTATTAACACGTCTTTAAAACTTTTAATAAGGCAACTCCCTAATTTCATATTATTTTTTAAAGTAACTACAAACTTAAAAGGATTTAAGCAAAATGTTTACAGCTCCTAACAATTTACTTGAATAACTCGCCTTCTCGACTAGCCATCACCAATTAATCACACAACACACACTAATTAGGTAACAAATACACTTATATATGTCTATTAAAAAAATATTTTCTTTAAAAAGAAAGTAAAAAGCTAGAAAACCACGTAAAAACAATTGCACAAAGCGTTCAAACAAAAGCATTTTTTTTCATCTGTCATAATCGTCAAATCTTGTATTTCGGCTAAGCGGGAAATTTGAATTTGTCACCTTTGGTCGAAATTAACCTAGCTAATTTTACCATCATTTTATTTTTATTCTCCTAAAAATACATAATAAACATTTTGTTTAACCTAATTTTTATTTGCATGATTTGTAACAATAAAATGTTATGAAAAGGCCATTTCCTTTAAATTATGTAAAAAAACATAAAATAATGTTGTTTAGCTGCCATTATAAACAAAACATCAAAAAAATTGCTCTTATGTTGGTTAAATACCAATGTTAATAATGGTTTGAAAAGTATAAAAATGCGTTGAAGGTTTGCCTTCAAAAATCCAATATTTATTTGCCTGCAAAAAAGGCTTGCTTTATTTAATCAGGATTGGTATGCCGTCATTTTTGTATGCTTGCCGGCAATTCGCCTACATGTAAAATTTATTGGCAATTAAGTGTTTATTTAGGGTTGACTTTTTAATGCGTATTAGATGTTGGCATAATATTGCCACCAATTGCCAATGCTTTACCATCAATGCCAATATGAAAAATGTATATTGCCGGCAAATAGTGTTGGCTGGGTAAACAAGTCATGGCTTTATATTTATTACTTTTTTAAATTTTGAATTACCTGCTTTACATTTTAAAAAGAATTTGAAACAGACATTTTTGTACCTTAACTTATTTTTGTCTTTGACAATAATGCATATTTATAATATTCTATAGGGTTCCTTTAAATCAGGGATGGTGAACTATTGGAACGTGTGCCATTGGTGGCACACCTCACAACATTTTAAGCACGTCACTGATCACATTTATTATACGCTAAAAAAGCGTAAAGTAGCTATTTAGTATTATTTTCCCAATAATCACAAAGACCAAATTATTTAATGGCACCTCTATGACCTCATAAAACATGTATTTCTTTCGAAAAATGACACGTTGATAAAGTAGAATTCAGCTGAGAAAAAGCCAAAGGCGTCATAGAAGTAAAGACGACAATCAACTACGTCTTTCTAATCGCTTCATTTAAATAGTGTGCAAGCAACAAAAAGGGGAATAATGTAAAAGTGAGGCAGAACTGATGATCTCGTGGCTTTTTCTTTGCTGAATCGTAGTCTACGTAAAGGTTCGCCATTTCTGATTTAGGTGGTTAGGTGAAAAAATACATATTTAATTAAATTTTACATATTTGCTTTTATTTAGTTGAATTTGCTCTAGAGTAAGTTGATTGTATCTGTTTTAGATGAACAGGAAATCATATCTAATAATAAATATATGTATCATACAGGATTACTAACAATTTAGAAAAACATTGAATAGTCAGGACTTGGTCTTTTGGCATAACGTTTAGTTCTAAATAACTTCCTTTTTCTTATATTTTTGGAAACAAGAGTACTTTACTCTTAAGCAGTTTTCAATTTTTTGTTGCTGGATATCCATAAACTTCTAATAAAATTAACTTTTGCTTATAGAGTTTAAAATACACACAGCTTTCATTAGAAATAACATTATGGAGATATAACAAGTAAAAAAACATTTTATTTATTGATACACTTAATGAGCTAAACTGTAGAAAATAGTTTAATTTCTTTTAATTTTTACTTTATTTTTATTATTATTATTTTTTTTAGAATAACCAACACCTTTCTTGCTAATGAAGTCAATCATTCATTAAAAGTTTCTGTTAAAAAAACGAATTGGACGTTTCTTCATGATCGCAACAGAGTTGTTCTTAATTTATTTATATGATATTTTATAACTATTTAGTTACCATTTCGTTTTCAATAGAAAATAGGCTAAGCAATGTAGGTGGGATTGGAAGAATCTTAAAAAAGATTTCTTGTCTGTCCCTATTGCAAAAATAGACACAATAATAAAATATTTATCATAAAACACTACCCAACTAAAATGATATATTTTTGAGTTTTAATTTGTGGCCAATTAATATCGCGTCAGATGAGCTCTCAACAGTGAGGTGCTACATATTTTTATGCAGCAATTAATGAATTTAAAATTATTTCTGTTAATTCTATTTTACGGCTGGCTAATTACTGTGACCTATAAATACTATGTTCACTATAAATTGGAAAAACACCTGAACAAAAAATGTATTTCATTGGTTTAAATAGTTAGTAACCCCAGTTACCACAATAAAACCTGTATTTTATTGGTTTAAAACTACAGTAACTGGAGTTACTCACTTGGTATTCAATATCAATTTATAGTGGCCAATGTACAATAAGCAATCGTGACCAATTTGTAACCAATTAATACAGCATAAAACAACCTGCAAATGTTGATGTTAAGGTGCTAAATATATTTATGTAGCAATTAGAGAGTCAAGTTTTAAACTTTTTATATTTATTCCAGTATCATTGACCAATATTAAATACCTATGACCAATTATCTAATTGTTACTAGCTTTAAAAAATTGCTTTAAGAATCTAAAATTTGTAATTTTGGGCAGCTTACAGAATTTTCTCGTCATTGAATGTCTTCATTTAATAAAGAACTCCTTTAATCTTGCTGACCAATTAATTAATCATACTGACCAATGTTAACTATTTTAATTGAGTCATGTATAATAAATTTTTCGAAAACCTTAATATTTTAAACAAGCTGTAAAAGTTGGTGTATGGATTACCAATTCGTCACACTTTGTTTATGACATTTTGTGACCAATTCGAGCTGATTTTCAAACCTCAAATTTCACCATTTGGGCCGCTAAATAGATGGAGCCTGCTATTGCTTTAAATTTTTCAAATCCTTATGACAGGTTTACTTTCAGTACTACAGTCAGCGGCGGCGCGTCGGGGGGCAAGGGTGCCCAGGTCCCCCTTCTTGTTGGACAATAACTAATATTGTATTACTAGCGCAAAATATTATTAGAAATAAGAATAATTTATTTTTGTATCCAGCTAGTAATAAAAATATGTGTTAAATAGATGAAAATATATAATAGCAATTGCGATTGGCAAAAATATACAGGGCGAGTTAAAACTAAAAATATGAAACATGCCTGGGAGTTAACTACTTTTATTTTTAAAAATAGAACAATATGGTATAAATAAAATGCTGTAGAAAATTGAATTTTATATTAAAATTTAAAGTTAAAGCATGAGAGTAAAAATATGTAATTGTTAATTTTTTACATTACGCATTACAACTTAAAAAATGGGCAGGATGGAGCAAAATTAAACATTAAATTTAATAATTTTAAATATTTTTGTAAAATTCGCTGCCTTAAGCCAAGTATTAAAAAAAAAGTTAAAACAATGTAAAAAATTGATTTTTTTTAATTTAGTCCTTTTACTTTAAATTTTGACATAAAATTTAAGTCTCTACAACATTTACTTATACAATTTTGTCATATTTTTAAAAATAAAGATACCTACTTTACTTCTAGTCAGTGTTCATGTTTGTAAATATAACTCCCTGTATATAACTAATTGAAGTAAAATTTTGTATTTATTAGTTTTGGACCATGCGACCAGTTTTCCCACAAGAATGTTTAAAAATTTTAAAATTTTCGGACCATTTGTCCTCTTGTAACGCCTATACTGGGACACACTGTATGTGTATATATCCCTATGTTTTGTCTTTGTTAATATTTTGAATAAAATAAAATAAGGGTTGATTTGCTTATTTTTATATTTTTATTACATACTAAATCTGTCAGTAAATTATTTATGGACTTTGGTGGGTTTGGTTCGCTTCCATTTTTCTTATTCTTTTGAGCTCCCCCAGTTTTGCAAGGCACGCGCCACTACTGCAAACATTCAGTTTTAAACGCCGGTTTTACATAAAAATAAGTAAAGGTATTTTTCTTTCTAATGCTTGTACGCCTATTTTTATAAATATAACTGTAAATTTAAATTTCTATTATTTTTTTCCAGGCTTTTACCTTTATGTTACGAGTCAAATATAGAATAGTTATATAAGGGTGGAGTGGCTATCGTTAATAAAATATAGTTTTTTGTTAAAACTGTTCTTGCGCTCTAATTTTTTTTACTAATAGGTCCTCTTTCCCTATTCGAGACCATATATGAAAAAAAAGTTACATATTTATAAAAATAAATTTGTAGTTTTTAAATCCCGTCCCAATCCCACTTATATTGGCCGAGTTATAATTACATACACTTATTGACATATTCCATGTGTTCATAAAGCTTAAGCCTTATTTTTTAATGTTCTACCACAAAGCAAATGATATAATCATAACACTAATTTGTTAAAACCCAATATAGGCAGAATTTTTTTAGTTTCATAAGTATTACTGTAACGGATTAAACGTTGTTTTTTACAACCCCATGTATATTAAGACTATTTTCAATAAATTATATCTGAAAAATTTGTTTGATAAGTCCTTTTTCTTAGAAAATTTCCTTTCCATCCAGATAAACGACCAACTACAGTCATTTATGTAAAAAATGCATAAAGTTAAAGAATGGTAGTCGGAAATTATTTCGCCTTCTTGAGTATAGATAGAAACATTATGCATTTGTTGTATTCTATATTTTTTTATAACAAATTACCCAAATGTACATGTTATACATGCTTTATCTATCAATTCTTATTTCATATTTTTATTATTTTTAACGGATATTACTTTGCGACGAAAAATGTTGGCTCTTTTTTAAGATATAATTCTCTTGTAACTATGCACCAGGGCCGGCTCGAGAAAAAGTGCCGCCCGAGGCAGGAACAATTTTGCCGCCCCTACAAGGGAATGGAATATGAAGTCATAAATTTTGAAGAGGAAAAAAAACAAAATGGTCCTTACCTATTTTATTTTTTTTTGCATTTATTGATTGCATATTTCTCAAAATAATTCTAAAGACCTAATCTTCTTTCCTCCTTCAGGAACTTTTTTTTAAGCAAAACAAAAAAATGGTCCCCGCTTATTCCACTTTATTTGTAAACATTACAGCGGATCATTTTGCCGCCCCTGAAAACATTCGGCTTACTTCTCGGGCCGGCCCTGCTATGCACTTATGTATGTATTTAAAATTTTGTGTATTTTTTGTTTGTAAAAATATTACCACTATTAGTTACGTATGTTTACATGCCGGTACTTAGTTAGATTGTCTCATTTTCTCGCATTGTCTAAGTGTTATGTTATTTCGCCCAACCGGTATAAACCGGTATAATATGTAGATTACCATGCCAAGAAATGGTATTTATTTACGTGAAAACCATACATCGAATGAAAAAAAGTCAAGAGATTAAAGTTTCAAATTAAACAAGAATGTAAAAAATATTTGTATTTTATAAAAGCGCAGTGGGATACTATTGTTTTCTTAAAAAACATTTACCCTTAACCCCTCATAAACAATACTTGTGGATTTTTTTTGGTATTTTAAAAATGGCTTTTGATGCATAGATGACTCCTCTGTTTTTTTTTATTTAAATTATCACAAAAAAAAGGAACTATAAAAAAACATGGTTTTCTAAAAATGTTAACATCCCGTAGTTCAAAAACTAAGACATTTGAGACATAATATGTTCATGGGAAGTTTTTTTCTATTTTTTATTGTAGAATCATTCCTTTAAGCAAAGAATAAGTTTGTCGGTACAGTTACTTGACACCCTGTATATACCCGCTTTTGGACTAAAATAATTTGGAATGGATCTACTAATAAGGCTTTAAAACTAAAGGTCAACCAAATTGGACTTAGTGTATTTTAATATTGTTTAAAGCCATTTTTACAAGCTTTTCTTTAACTTGCAATGGGTGTATGTATGTATGTTTGGTTGGAGTCTTGCAACTCAATTTTAAGGTATTTACATATTTTTAACCAATTGTCTGAAAATTTTAAAACGGGTGATTCTATAAACGTCTTAGTTTTTGAACTACGGGGTTTCAAAAGTTAAAAAAATATTTTTTTTAATAACTTTTAAACCAATTCATATATTAAAAATAAGTGGAAGGCGTCTTCTATGCACCAGAAGACATTTAAGGGTTAAGGATATAGATTTTTTTAAAAAGAATGCTACCCTACTGCAGTTCTTTTCTTTTTCCTCTTAGGTCACCGTAAGAGTCAGGGCCGTATTATCCATTAGGCTGACTAGGCTACAACCTAGGACGCCATGAAAAATAGGCTCCATGAAAAATAGACGCCAGACAGGAGTACTAATAGGCGCTAGACAGAGGAGTTTTTAGGGAACGACTTTTTTTTTTGGTCATCAAATTTTATTTCGGCTGGTGAAGTAAGGCGCCTGGCATTACTGAACATAGGCGCTACGGAGGAAAGGACCTTTTTTTTGCTTTTAAAAAAATTTTGGTGGAAAATAGGCGCTCCGGGAATTCTAGCCTAGGGCGCTTTAAACAGTTAATACGGCCCTGGTAAGAGTGGGTATATCGTATTTAATTTGTACTTTTTATTTATTATTGCCCAATTTAAGAATATAGTACTAAAAGAAAATGTATATAATATCATCTGAGATTTTTCATCGTTTAGATTAGCAAAAGAAAAACAAATACGTGTGAACCAGGTCGTGTGTGTATGCATATTTTTGAAGACTAGTTAGAGATGTATTCCGACAGCTGCAGGGATAGACAGGCGGGCTGCTTCCGTTTTAATGATTTAGTGGCTTACGGAACAACACATGTGCTGCTGGGCAGCATATTTGCATCCCCTGCCTTAGATGATGAGATTATTTTTTGTTTGTTGTCGCCGATTATGTGGCTAATAATTGGTTATTAATTTTAAGATAAATAAAATGATGACAATTTTCTACGACAATAGCTATCTTATTAATACTTTTTTAAATTTTATATAGCAGCCCTTTTACATTTATTTGTAATATCTTTTTCAAGAGTAACATATTTTTTTAAGCTAAGTGTGTGTCAAGCAAATTTTAGCAAGGCAGCCTTTACTTTAATTAAAATACACAATTTTTTAAATAACAAAACGTTCTTTCTCGCTAATTTATTTGCTAAAAACACAAACTTTTTAATTATAGCCACAATATGATATTTACCTACTTTATCCGCCCATCCTACTTATTAAAATACACCGTCATACAGTGCTTGCCAGAAAGATCGACATTTAGATATTCTCCTAGCAAGTGCACAAAGATATACTTTCCCGCTCGCAATATCGGTTGGACGAATGGCGTAGATAAGGAGAGGGGGTAAAGAGATAATTACACCCCTCCCCAGGAATGCTATCCTAAAATTATTTTCTCTTGTTTGCACTTACATACACAAAACAACATCTTTTGTAAGGAAACTAATAAGTGGTTTATTCCGGTTTGGTACATTCTTGTTTCGGTTGACCCTTTTTTTTGTGGTTTGGTCACCTCGATAAAAATGCATAATTATCTATTCTTGTTTGGTACCCCTAAGGTGGAAATATAATTATTTAGTGGTTTTATTAAGTGTGTAGTAGTCTTGGGTTTAATTAAAGAATAAAAAAAAAGGCGTTGCTTACCAGAACTAACCATACTCTGTAATAATAGCTTTGTTCGCGGGTCTAGTAATGAACTGATTCTGAACCAGAACCGAACTGGTTTAGAATTGTTTTAAAGCGCATGTCTAGTTATTTATTAGTTCGGAATTTTTATTTGCCGCGAACGATTTTCTATACAGCTGAGGATGTATTCTAACCTAGCCTTTTGGTTAGGATTTTTCATGGTTAAATTGGATACTACACAAACAAAAAAATAAATTCAAACAAAAAGGTAAATTGTTATAAACTATCGAAAGCCACTCGAGGTATCTCGGCGGAAGACGAGGGATTCCCTGCCTCCTCTCGTTTTTAACATAAGTATGTGTATTTAACTAAAGATAAAATTCAAACAACAAGAAATGGTAAAATCTTGTAATATTGTCTATATTTTTTAATTAAATCTTTATTTATTTTATTGCATACATACATTCATACGCGGAAAACAATTAAAAATCCTTTGTTTATATACGCTCAGAATCACAAAAATATAAAAAAATATTCAACAGGTATATTAACCCGCATAAAAAGTTGGAGAAACAAATAAACTGTAATACAATGGTTTATTTCTGTACCAAAAACAGAAAACATCTGACCATGGCGACAATGCGCATGAAATTCCGAACTGAGATTTTAGTTCCAACAATAATCCCAGGACTGCTAATCAGGTTACGAACTGGTAACGAACTGATTCCATTGTAACCCGCGAACACAGAACTGTTACTAAAAATTCAGGATTTTACTAACCGCGAACTCTGCTTTTTTCACTGCGCATGCGAATAGTCCCAGAACCGGTTCAGAATCGAACCCGCGAACAAAGCTATTAACAGAACTATTGTAATGCAATAAGATTGTCACCGATTTAGGAGTCACATGGGTTTTATTCAAATTCGCATTTGGCTAATGCGCATTACAGCGCTCATGTAAACTTAGAATGAATATGTCTGTCTAAATTATTACATTATATATATGTATACCTTTAGGGTACCAAACAAGAAAAATAATTATGCATTTTGTCCAGGGAACCAAACCAGAAAAAAAGGGTCAGCTCAGGTAAAATTTGATTAGGTGACGAAACCAAAATGTATGAAACAAGAAAACACCTAATAAGTCTTTTTTGGTTGTTATTAACACTGAAGAAGGTCCATACTCTGCCCAGGAAATAAAATTATTTACGCCATTAAGCAAGTTTGGTTAAGGCAAAAAAGCTAGATTATTTGTAGCTAATTTAAAGGTATAGCTATAGTATCTAAAAGAAAAATGTTATTTTAGATACTGGCTATTCAAAAGTTATAGAGACCCTTTAATATTTGAGAATAAAAAACTAAAATCGAAAATCCTAATTTAAACTATTTATTAAACCTAAACTTTCCACAGACAATAAAAAACAGTATTACAAACGGTCGATACAACAAGTTGCTTAGATTTTTGCCCACAGTTATAATTTTTCTACGACTCAATACAAACTAAGATACGGAGTGATAATTGTTAGCTTTTTTCGTCAAATCCAAAATTTAATAAATTCAGTCAAATAACGGGAAAATGCTACATTTTTCGAGAAAAATTTATTTAACTTTTTTAAAGTACATAATCAGACTTTTCCTCTAAAAAAGCTTAAAAATTGAGTAAGTTAAGATAAAAATAAGGTCAATAACTAATTTTTTCTACGAAAAAATCAATAAAACAGCCCCCTAACTACTCCATAATTAAAGTTACCCTTTAATCTTTTACAATTCTCTTAATTCATGTATTGGTAACACGTCTAAGAAGTTTTAGGAATTTAAAATGTTTAAATTTCAAAAATAATATGTAGATTTTTATGCTTCGGAAGTGGCATTTTTCGAGAAAAATTAATTAGTTTTTAAAACATATCTCTTTTGTTTTTAATGATAAAAAGTTTTATTTTAAGTTTTCTGTATGGTTTTTTAAGAGCTCCAGGGCTCTCATCCAATCTGAACCTCCCAATTAGTCGTTAATATTTACAGTATGTACCTATAATTTAATTGTTTGAGAAAATAATACAATTCTAGTTGTAAAAGTTGTATCTTGGCACCTACTACCAAAAAAAAAATATATAGCGTCGCTAGTAATCGACTATGCAAAAGAAGAAAAAAAAATAAAAAAATGCAAAAATTGATTATTGTCACGACATATAGTGGTGTTTTCTTGTTTGGGAACTTCTTGTTTGGACATCAAATAAAATTTTACCTCTTTTGACCTTTTTATTCTGGTTTGGTTACATGGAAAAAAATTCATTAATATTTCTTCCTGTTTAGTACCCTAAAGGTGTGCATATAATTTAATAATATAAACAGACATATTCATTTTAAGTTTATACAAGCGCTGTAATGCGCATTAGACAAATGCGAATTTGAATAGAACCCATGTGTAAAGACTCTTAAATCAGTATCAGTCTTATTGTATAACAATAACTCCATTATTATTTCAGGGTATAGGTAGAGGGTCATGGTTAGTTTGGTTAGTTAAATCTTTTTTATTCCTTAATTAAACCCAAGATTAATACACATTTTATAAATCCACTTAAGAGTTCTTTGCTCAACTTCAGGCTACCAAACAAAAAGAAATAATTATGCATTTTTGTCTAGGTGACCAAACCAGAAGAAAGGGTCGGGTCAGGTAAAGTTTTATTAGGTGCCCAAACAAGAACTTCCCAAACCAGCAGAAACCCACAGGGCTGCCGACAGCCGTGCCAGGCCCCGGTACAAGTAAAAGATACGGAACCCCTTAATTATTCAAAAAAATGTCACCCTAAAAAAGCTGAAGAGCAAAAAAAAGGTCCACACTTCCTGCAACCTATAATATTGTTTATATTACTTTTCAAAATTACCCTTAACAAAAGTTGAAGAGCAAAAAAAGGTTTTCACTTCATTGCTGTTCTTAATCCCGCGTGAGCAGCCCCCCATTCAGTCCGCCCCCCTAATTACTCTGGGCCCCGGTAATAAGTACTACCTTCAATGCCCTCTCGGCGGCCCTGTAAACCCATATAGTGTATATGTCGTTGCAATAACCACCATTTTTCAGGTAAAATAAAAGGTTTATTGGCCTACGTCAAAGATTATGCGATTGTCTCTTCGACGATCGAATCTACTTGAGTAACAACCTGTCGTAAAACCAATTGCATAGTCTGTGGGCCGTTTTATTCAAATTAAATAAAATCAATTTCTCGGAGCATTTTGCTTTCCCTCAAAGTTAATTAAATATCTTTTAATTTGTTACACTTTTGCACCCAAAATTTAGGAAAATTTTGCAATCCCTTAAAAGATTTAGAAAATCATTCTTTGATGTTATCATGGCAATATCATTAAACAATCACGAACCTGGGAATAAAATACGTTCATACTAATTGAACCGTCATTATAGATACGTATTCTCAAGACCTTGCAGTGATTTGTTTTTCTCATCAGTGGCGAAAGTTGAAGGACAGAACAGTACTTCTTTCGATGACGTGCGAAGTAGCGTGAGACAAGAATTCTTTTGGTTCCAAAGGCACCGACACGGCCGCTCGGTACCCGCTTAGTACCAGACAGGTTCTTGTCGTCCTTATCTACAAATGTTTAATCATCATTTATTATTTCTGGTAATCATTCCTTTCGAAATTATTTAAAGGGTCTTGACATTTGCATCTGTCTTTGATTGAATTATAGAGATATACGTATCTATGACAAATAGTGTTGTAACAAATTGCGGTGGGATAGTAGTTTCTGTGGTAGTTTTGTAAAAGGATTAAAGAATGATTCACATTAAAAGATTATCTTTCTTTTTGGGACTGCATCAAATATCGCTTATCATTGTTATTAATTTTTAATTATTGGTGGTTCATTGGGCAGTATAGTTATGTAATTTTAAAAAAATATATTAAATATTACGTTGGGACAAAACTCTATTTTTTTTATTTAATATTTAAAGAGTAAAAAAAAATCCAAGACTCCAAACCTACAAAATTGGAATTGGATCTTTACCAGTTGCTGTAATAACAATATCGCATTTCAAGTAAAATGACAGTTTAATTTTTCATACCTGAAAATCGTCAGGTCTCTGTAAGCAACTGGCGATTTAAAGACAACCGTGGTTTTTACTGACAATGAGTTGTCATATTAGCAAGTAGTAATAAATAGTATTCTAAAAAAGAGTAAACTAACTTGGCACTGTTTAATCTATTGCCATGAAAATAAATGTGACATTTCACTGAAAAAACAAAAACTTATTGGGTGTAAACTGGAAAATCTGGAAACATTGCCGATACTACTGTTGAATTCCCCATGCCCAAAAACCCTTGGATTCCAAATTTAAAGCAGTTTTTAGAGTTGTGTTACTTTTTATTTACCTTGTATAGCCCCAAAAGCTTGGGTAACATTTAAAAAAAATATTATATTATCTTCAATTTGAAAGTCAAAGTTTCGTGGCTTTATATAAAATTACTTTTTTTTATCTTTGGACAAACCACGAAGTCTAAAAACAGTGCCGTATTAACCATTAGGCTGACTAGGCTACAGCCTAGGCCGCCATGAAAAAATAGGCGCCAGACAGGGAGTAATAGGCGCTAGACAGGGATTTAAAAAAAATAGGTCGGGTGGGGATTTTTGGTGACTAATTTATCTGTGAATAAGGTGCTTTGGAATGAAATAGGCGCAAAAAGGAGGGAATGACCTTTAAAATTTTATTTCGGGGGTGAAGTAAGGCGCCTGGCACTCAAAATAGGCGCTCCGGGAATTCTAGCCTAGGGCGTCTAAAACAGTTAATACGGCCCTGGCTAAA
The DNA here is from genome assembly GCA_014170235.1 of Listronotus bonariensis. NCBI lineage: Eukaryota > Metazoa > Arthropoda > Insecta > Coleoptera > Curculionidae > Listronotus > Listronotus bonariensis. The sequence continues at coordinate 54,808 of JACEGR010001807.1, read as the reverse complement.
AGCCTAAATACTAACGTACCGTGGGTGTCTTAAGCGAGCTAAGAGGGAGTTTGTTGACACGGGACTTAAATACTTGAAGATTTGGGGGTGAAGGAAAGACCTCCGCGGGCAGCAGGTTCCACATTCTAGAAACTCTAGGGATAAAAGAATGAATAAAGTGGGAAGTTCGGGGCCTGTCCAGTTGGACCGTATAGGGATGCATACGCGCGGCACCACGAGTTTCTCTGTTGGGAACCGTGAGTGGAGGAACTATACTGGACAATTCTTCAGAGCAGAAGCCATGGAAGAACCTATAAAAAGCGATAAATCCCCCACAGCTCAACGATGGGCAAGAGAGGGAAGCCTTCTGTAAGTGAAGGATCATTAATGAGACGAATAGCTCTTCTTTGAATGGAATCAAGAATACTTAGGGTTGTAGGGGACGCCAGCCAGCATGGAAGAACTCGGAACGTTGACTGTTCCTAGTCCAGTTGGTCCGACGAATTCGAGTAGGGTTTCTAGTATTTAACTGCTTAGAAATCCTAGCCCAGTTGGTCGGACGAATTCGAATAGGGTTTCTGGTAGTTAACTGCTTAGAAACCCTAGTCCAGTTGGTCGGACGAATTCGAGAAGGGTTTCTATTTACGCGGCCGGGATAACCCATGCACTGAAGCCGCTCGGCTTATTGTGCGCCTAAGAATCCTATGATCTTTGAAAGCATAGACTGGGATTGGACTTCCTGGCGGATCGCAAAATAAAAACTGATTTTTTTCTGTTAAAATTAATTAATTGGACAATCAATTGCCAAATCTTTAAAGTAAAATTAATTTTCTTGTTCCCCCAAGGAACACAAGAGAATATTCTCTTCTTGCTGTAGATTTTCATAGAAGCAACTATAGCAGGTTTTCTCCGATCACAAAAATTATTAAGAATGCAAATAGGACAAAGACTTTTAGTTCCTCCTTTAATTTGTTTTAATAAAAAAATGTCATGCGTCTTGAACTACTGTGATAAGTGTGATGTGATAAAATAGATTATTTATTTTTAGTGCAATTTATAACTATTATTATTTAATTTATTTGTAAACCATGTAAATTTGTAAATGGGTTTTGCTCGTAAAGAAATAAATGAATGAAATTAAATAAAATTGTTTTATTAGCAACAAGTGCTATAAATAAATAAATACAAAAAAAAATACAATTCTGAACTACTTATAATACTAAACAATCAATAATTTTCTTTAATAAACTCTATACTTAGTCTACGAAATTCATTTACATTTAAAGCAGACCTGATATATAAAGGCAATTTATTATTCTCAACTAAACCACTATAAAACAATGAATTTTGTGTGCACCTTCTTGGCTATAGGAACATAAATATTTGTCGCTGTTCTTTTCCTCGTTTTCCGCAAGAACAACGTATTTTTTCGGGGTCAAAGATTTCTACTTCTTGCAAGCTCATCTTTTCGGGAAAGTGTAAAGAACTGTGCAAATCAGTTGGAAATTTGTATCACAAAAACAAAATAAAAGACTAACTTAACCTCAAAGCAATTAATTTGTCTCCTCCGTGAAAATGCCCCGATTGAATCAGGGATTTAAATAAAGAACGGTTTCGTAGCGGTCAGATCTATCTGAGGTAATTTCTGAACGCGCCTATTGTAACTTCTGATTGGCGCTGACTAGTTTGTGATTTCTCTAAGAACAGACCTATAACCTTACTGATACTGAAAAGCATCATCTTCTGCATCTAAGCGCTGTGAGCGAAGATTCCTATAAGCTGTTGGTATCCTGTTTGGTGGTGAACACGAGATATTTCTCAAATGGCGGGAAATAGATGGGCGTGCCATGGGAACTGTCAGTAGTAAAAGTGAAGGTTATACGTAACACCAGCAGTAGATCTTGGTTTTACAGCCGACAATTTATGCATTGCATCGATTGTTTAATTATTTGTTTTCTTTTGGAATTTCTGGGATCTACGAGCTTCATTATCCAGATTTTCCGCCGACGAAGCCCTGGAAAGCATAGTCCGGAAGGGGAGAGTGGTGGATTGGACCTGAAGGGACCAAAACCAAGAAAAAAAAATTGAAATAGAAATAGAAATCATTTACTGAAATCGGCATTGACTTTTACTGGAAGTCGGCAACTAATGTATAAAAATAAATAGAAATACCTTATCCCTTACCGTGGCAGCGTTGTAATATTATCGATGAATATTATACGAAAAAGAAAACTCGCTTTTTTGACGGCTAAGAAAAAACTTTTATTTTTATGTTATTTACCAGGATCTTTTTGGACTCGGTACAACCACATTCATAAGTCCTGTAAAGCAGGCGAAACGCGTTAGTAGAGAGGGGCCTGGTAAATGACCTAAGAAGCATGAGTTCTTCTCGTAACTGCCGAAAAGGTAGATTTTGTTTTCGTATTGTGTTTTAAGGCCATTTTTTAGCTTAAAAGTAGAGGGAATACTTTATAACTTTTATAGACTGCACCAAATTAAAAAAAAGTAAAGGTATTTAATATTTATTTATAAATATTTATTTATTTAAAGTAATAAACCCAAAAAGCACACGTGTATTTAACCTTTTTTCCAATAATCACTTATACAACTATTTTTTAAACATGTATGCAAAACACCTACTATAATTAAATGAGCTATCTTATCTATGCTAAATTCAGAATACCAAAAGCTGGTTAGGAACGCAAGGAATTTTCTAAACAGTTTTTGCAAGGTACTTCTCAAGGAAAAACATCTACATATGGCTTTTTTTTGATAAAGCTCACTTTTATCTGTCTACTTAAAATGTTTTAAAATACTTTGTATACTTGAAACAATGCTTTTTCCGTATTTCGTTGCTCGTTTATATTTTGTCGCACCATTAATTACCCCAAAAGTAAAAGGATATCATTTAAGGTGTTAAATCACTGTAATTGATGATATTGCGAGCAGTTTACTTTTTACCGTCTTTTGTGATATTTTTAGGGTGATACAGCATTAGAGCAGGGAACAGAATGCGTTTTGTTTGGATATTTTTAAACCACGCGACATTTAAGAAAAAAACAAAAGAGTATCACTTTACCTTTCAGCAGCTTCGATGTATAAACGGCGGGTTTGTTTCAAGAAGAATTAACGAATTTTTATGTCAAGTTAGTAAAGGATTGACTGCAGGAAATATAATACTTTTATTTTAATCTGATGGTTATGGGCTTCTGAAATAATGATTATGAGATACCAATATCATTACTTATACAAATTTGAATAGAATATTTTTGGAAACTTGAGAATTACTGTAACGAAACAAATAATAGATGGGTAGCATGATACTAAAAATAATATGGTAGAGATGGAAGCTTTAATAACACAGGTCTACAAAATATCGCACAAAGATTTTCTCACGCATTTTTTCCGGTAAACACGAATATGAAGTTAAAACTATGAGTCAAACTTTACTGGTGACAAGGGAGCAATAGTTTTTTTTAATAGAAAGGGGGCTATGTAGCACCTTATTTTAAAAGGTTTTTAATTCTCTACTCAGCACCACTTTGTTTTTAAAAAACAGGAAAGCCGTTCCAGACTTAGTTTCATTTGAAATTTGGCTTAAATTCCGTTCAAACAGTGCGGTTTTAATGATATTGGCTTGTAAGGCCACGGGCACGATAACCAGCGGCAGCGTCGAGCGGCTGACTTAAAAAGACAAGTTCTTTTATCCTCGCATAAAGATCAAAGACAGCGCTCTCACGTTTTCTGCTCGACGCTGGCCGCTGACGCGACGCTTAGTATCGTGTCAGAGGCCTAAGTCTGGAACGGCAGGGCCGATATTTAACACTAAATGTGATAGCGTCGAGAAATGTGGTGCTCATAACCCCCTTTCTATTTGAAAAAAGTGCTAGTGCCCCCTTGTCACCAGCAATTCGTTTTTTGCAGTATGACCCCTAGTTTTGACTTAAGGTTCGTGTTCAGCAGAAAAAAATACGTAAGAGAAGCTTTATCCTATACCAAGAACAGACCACTTTTTTATTTTGTAGACCTGTGTTATTGTTTACATCACGCAATTTTTGCGTAGGGACATAGATACAGGTACTGGAAAGTAAGTACCGCAGCTCTGAAATATATTTGAAATCGATATAGCAGCATTTACAAAATTTGGTTAGTTCTGGTTAATGCAATATTAAATTCTACATGCTTGAAACCACCATAAAAATAACTATAGTTAACTCTCTTCGCTATCAGCGCGAAAACGCCCGAAGATATCCGACAACGGATCTTCCTTGCATCTTGATCCCGCTGACACCGCATTATCCTTGCATCTCGTCCCCTCTGAAATCGCTGAAAAGACTAGATAAAATTAGTTTATTTTTTCAATGCGTGTATTAAAGCGAGTGAACCAATTAAACGGACTGTAAAAGCTATACACCCTAAGGCGATATATGTCGGCAGGCAGGGCATTGATATGAACAATTATTGCATTGTGTTGCCAACTGTAAGACTACTGTAGTTATTTATACGTTAGTTAAAACCTTTTATATGGTTTTAGGCATGCAGAATTTAGTAGTAACAGCACATTTGCCAGATTTCCTAGTTTTGTGCTACACGTATTATTTATTATTTTTTTTTTTGTGTTTATTTAAATGGAATATCCGATTTATTTTTATCGCAATGAATTGAGCACTCAAAATTATGTTAAATTCCAGCTTAACTAGTATGTTAGATATGACAATGGCAGCATTTGTGGTAAAAAGAAAAACGCTTTTAAATATATATGCGACTCATGCTGCGTTTACAAAATTAGGTATTTGGAGGTCGGAGCAAAAAGAATTAAGCCATGATATCGGCATTGTCATTAGATTTTCAAATTTTGTGCTATACGTAATATTTTGGATGTTTTAAATGGATTGTCATATTTATTTTAAAAACAATAAACTGTATGTCGCATGTACAGGTGAATCACGATAGAGCAAAGTAGATTTATACGAAAACGGTAAAATTTTATAACAGGATTTTTTTAGTGATATGTAACAGAAAGTATTGCATATTTCTAAAATATTTTTGTGTGTACAGGGTGCCCCAAAAATTATGGCGAACAAAAATTGATTTTTTAAACGGAACGCCCTATATTTTATTACATATTTTGAGTCTACATAAAATTCTTAGCATCTTGACTATTCATATTCCTATACCTAAAGTTAATAGTTAGGGAGTTATAAACATTTGAAAATCGGAATTTTTTATCTTTGACCATTTACTGAGCAAAAACAGTTCAAGATGCAGCAAAATGGCTTTCACTTTCCTATCTTAACTTTTTAAGGGCTTTCTAATGGTAGCAAAAAGTGAAGGTTAACTGAAGGTTAAAAATTCACCTTTTTCAACCTTCAATTGATCTTCATTTTTTATTACCATTGGGTGGCCCTTAAAAAGTTAAGATAGGAAAGTGAAAGCCATTTTGCTGCATCTTGAACTGTTTTTGCTCAGTAAATGGTCAAAGATAAAAATTCCGATTTTCAATTGTTTATAACTCCCAAACTATTAACTTTAGGTATAGGAATATGAATAGCCAAGATGCTAAGAATTTTATGTAGACTCAAAATATGTAATAAAATATAGGGCGTTCCGTTTAAAAATAAATTTTTTGTTCGCTATAATTTTTTGGGGCACCCTGTACACACCAAAATATTTTAGAAATATGCAATACTTTGTGTTACATATCACTAAAAAAATCCTGTTAAAAAATTTTACCGTTTTCGTATAAATCTACTTTGCTCTATCGATGACTCACCCTGTATAAATCACATTTTGTTTTTAAGAAAAAACAGAAAAAATACATTTTGGCCTATGATTCGTATGCCATGTCTATTAACCCAATATCAAACCATACGGATATATAGTTTTGTATGTATTCTTTCTGCCTTTGTACAAATCCGTGATCAGTTTTACATTATCACCATTTGGTCGTTAAAAAATCGTTAAATAAAACCGTTAAAATTTCGATTTTTTCAGTTTTTAACGTCATAAAAAAATGTGTCCCAACTATGACCACGGATTTGTGATTCGAAAATCTTAAATCACATCTTTAGGTCTATTATTTTTCTTGTTTATAGACTGATATGTTCATAAATCCACTCTTTGCCTATAATAATTTAATTTTGTTTATTTTGAAAAGCTTTTAATTTTGATATTTTGCTATAGTTGTAATTTGATGATAGTTCCTTTTTTTCCAGTCAAATTAAAATGGCTATAAAGGTTAATATCTAACTTATATTTCTGAGGTAAGAAAAGTAAATTTTTATACAATATTTTAAATGTAATAATAATTTTAAAGAATTTATGTAGTACCTATATGCGGTAATGAACCTTCAGATGCATCACCAAAAATACCACTTCAAATTGCCTACTTTACTAAACACATAGGTATATTATTTTTAGTAAAAGGAAACCGACAAATAAAACAGGCCTTATTAAAAATAAAGCTTACATTCTTAACATGCATAACTTGAAGATGCTATCTCCTATGACAATAATATTTTATGTTTGAAGAATGGGGGACCATAATCATGTCGACAAGTGGGGATAAATCACAGGGCCTAATCAGTTTTGAGACAATTGCAATTGAGTACCTACCAAAAATAGGGATGTTATCTTTGTAATGTTTTTGATGTGTTTTATGGTAGGACTAGGAAATGATTTATAATATGTATAGAGTTTCTTTAAATAAGCGATTCTTAAAGTGGTTTCGAAACCTTCATTGTTTTTAATATTCAGCTTTGGTCAATATAATTTAAAATAAACCATTTTTTAGATTGTATGGCTCTTCAGTAATGCCAATAAATGACTTGAAAAGAGTGTGGCTGTGTGAACTTGAAATTATAGGAAGAAAAAATGAACGTGGTGTATTTTGGACAAAATTTTAATAAATGTTACAAAGCGTAGCAGAGCGCTTTTAGTATAACCATCATCCTCATGCTACCTGCAAGCAAGGATTAAACTTTAGAACCATAAAATATAAAAGTTATGAAATCATTTTAAATATTTTTAAAAGATAGAATTAAAAAATTTTAAGAAAAACAAAAGTTATCCATGAAATATTTAAAACTTTAATAGTTAAGAGTAAAAAAGTGTTTCTATTTAGTTATATTTTGTAAAATAAAAGGTTTTTAAAAGAGTTATTACAGAGAAAAAAATACTTTTTAACGATGTTCAATACCCCTTCTCAAAACCAGGAGTCATAGCTCTGGACCTGGAGTGCATAAATCGATTAACAAAAGCTATAAAAAAAACAGTAATTCACATTACAAACAAATAAGTCACATATTAAAATTTATGTTTAAAACATATCCCTTAAAAGGGGGTAATAATATTTAAAATATTTACTGTCAAGAGCACAGCATTGTCAACCATTTTGTTAATGACGAACATGTGTATAATAATTTAACTGTAAGAACTCTTTTAGAAACCCCCTTTTTTACAAAATTTAACTAAATAAAAAAAAACTTTTTTACTCTTAACTATTCAACACTAAAATATTTTGATAAGTTTAATGGATAACTTTTGTTTTTCTAAAAGATTATTCTCTCATTTTTATTTCTCAATTTTTTTTTTTAACTTTTATATTTCACGATTTTAAAGGTTAATCCTTGCTTGCAGATGGCACTGAAGAAGGTTTTACCGAAAGCGCCTGCTACGCTTTTTTATTTAATAAAATTTTGCACGAAATACACCACTTTTATTTTTTCTTCCAATAAATGACTTGTAAGGGTAGATCATGTATAAGCTGCCACAATTTTAAAGTTTTTATATTTTGGGGACACATTTTGAAGGTCAAAATATAACTTTGTTTTCTCATAAGGCACTGGCTAAACGACCACCGACGGCATTGCTTAATTAGTGATATTATATAAAATCCAAACTTGTTAACTCCTTTTTATTGTTTGTGTATAAATACATTGATATACAGGGTAATTCAAAAATCGATCACGAAACTTAAGGGGGTGATTTTACTTGACAAAATAAGGGTAGAGCTTTATATAATTTTTTTTTCAAAATGTTATTCGTTTTCAAATTACAAGCCGCCAAAGTTCAAGTACTTTTTTTAATACCGCCAGAGGGCACTCTACCTAAAACTTAAAATTTATTTACATCATAACTTTTTAATTTTGACAGATATCGCAAAGCTGGGGGCGCCATTTCATAGGCAATCAAAAACTTAAAAAATAAGGTACTCATTATAAAAGCCGATAAACCTCACCGTTTAGGCACCAATAGACATCAAAGTTTTCATCAATTTTAATCAAATTACCTACATACAGGGCGTCCAGTAACTCAACCGACAAATTTTAGAGGGCGATTCTACAACAGAAAATAAGAAAAAACTTCATATAAACATGGCCTAAACGTTTTAGTTTTTGAACTACGGGGTCTTAAAAATTAAGAAAAAAGTTTTTTTACTTAAACTTTGTATTAAAATTTTAGAATCTGCAAAGCTCGATTTTTGTGCCAAATATCAACTGTATTAGTTAAAAAATAAATGCAATATGGCGAAAAAACCAAAATAAAAATTGAACTTTGACGGCTTATAACTCGAAAACAAATGACATTTTGGAAAAAATTTATATGAAGCTCTACCCCTATTTTGTCAAGTAGAATCACCCCCTTAAGTTTCGTGATCGATTTTTGAATCACCCTGTATAACTTCAGAAATTATTTCTAGGTAAATATTTACAGATATGTAAATGCAGGGCCAGCCCGAGGGGTGAACTGTGAACTTTACAGAACTGTTTTTTCCGTGCAGACTTATGACATTAAAAACACAACCACACTTTTGTTTTCTTGGTAAAAAGTCAATATCTGCTTACATTTGTATTCATTAAAAGTACCACAGCTCGTAGTTGTGGTTGCATGGAAGAAGTCAGTACCTCTACCAATTCTTTGGACAATCTAAACATTTTGCAAATTTTTGATCTGAAACTATAAAGGGATCTCCTTGAACAAGAATATATCTTCCATACTGCCACTCCTTAACTAACTTTTCTACATTTTCGTTAATAACGATAATTCCGTATCTAACATTACAATATTTTAAGTGATTAATATTTTTCTTCTTTGCAATCAAAATAAAAAAATAAATATAATATAGGTATTAATTAAAGTCTCCATCCGAGTCAACGCCAAAATCTTAAGTTTATAGGTTATGTAAACCTACTTTTTACTGGATTTTTCGACTTTCTCTCAGTCAATACCAAAAGAAATCATTTGCTCCCAAAGGAACTTGATTTCTATTAGGTACTTTTTGATAGAATTGGCTTTAAGAATACAGGATTTCTTGGTCACTTCCACTTTTTACCACTTTCTCCCACAATTCTCCCTAAAACTCAAGAATACGGACCCTGATATTGATTGCATCCCTTACGTCTAAAATTACCAATAAATGAATTTAAAAAATTATCCTTCATAAATCCCGTTTTTTCCCGGTAATTCTATTTCTTGCATATATCCATTTAAATTTTGGATGTATTTTTTGTTAAACATAAAAAATATGTTAATAATTGAACACAAAACATGTATAAATAGGCTGAACGTTAAAATTATCTAACCATCATTGGGTTGGGTCAAATATTTAAAAGGTTTGTGGTAAAGTACCATTAAAACAGTGCATACCAAGCATTGTTCTCCGCATTTTTATCATGGTATGCCATAATATAGGACAGATGCAACTGTTTTTCGGTAGCAGACATTAATAAGTGCAACTGCCCATGTTGAAATTGACGTAATAACCCATTTTATTTACTTACTGATTACCTTTTTTTCTTTTATATCTATACGACAATAAATATGCTGTAAAAATACAGGGTGGCCGTTGGCCGTCTATCTTTTGAGTCATTTTAATCGCTAATAACAAAAATGTCGTATTGGCAAAAAGTCTTAGGTTTTTAAAAGTTTTATATCATATCTATGCCATTTTGTTGTGACATTTTAGTAACAGAAAAACAAAATGGCCGATTTACCAATATAAGGTACTTTGGTATTTTAAATGGAATACCCTGTATATTTTTTCCTACATAGGTACCTAAAATTCAATCTTTTCCCTTTTAAATATGTCACATAAGCTATGGGTATTTTAAAAATATATAATATATTAAACCAAGAAAATTGACTACATGGCAATTAGCAGTATTATTTAAAAATAAAAATTTGCCATATACAAGGTTACAAAAAATACGTCAACAAAGCTCTAAGTTATTCACAAAATATTAGTCGCCGTAAGATTAGATTCCTTTAATAATAGATGCACGATTAAAGTGGGTCAAAAATAAAGAGCCACTCTGTATATTTGCTTTCCATTTTAATAAAAATATATAATTATATTTCTTCAATGATTTATTAGATTTTTGATTTCTTATATACGGAGTGGAGGTTATATATTAATGTTCCATAGAGCAACTTTAGACTTTTATGTGACTTTAATAAGATTTAAGTGTTGCTCAGTAAAAAATTGCTTACAAAAGAGAAATCTCGATATTTAAAGAAAAACTTCTTTAACTTATTTTTCTTAAAAAATTGCTTGTTAATGACGTAACTAAATACTGATAAAGTGTAATTTACAATTTTAATCTATATACACTAGCTCTTGACCCAAAATTTCCTGTTCCAAATAATATTTACAATTTTTCTGTTCTAGTTACATAGATTAAGTAATGTTAAATATGATAAAAATTATTTTCCTTACAATAGTAACAAACGAAGTGATTTGTTTTTGTTAAATCTGTGAAAAATTGAACTGATCTGAATTGAATTGCTAAAAGTATTGGAGCACCATATTTTTATTTTTTTGTTTCACATATATTTTTGTATAATTTGTAAAGTAAAACAAATCTTGCTTATTTTTGAAACAATAGTGTGTACGCTGTCGTCTTTCCCCTAAAACTAATGGCGCGACGACTTACCCCTCCAAACCGATCAAATTAAAAGTGGGACATACATGAGAATAAGGCAATGATACATATTTTCTGTCTCTTCTACTTAAATATTTTTAATTTATTCTCTTCTTTACACATAAATCATATCCCTAAGATTAAGTTTAGTATGTGTAAGTATTTTCTTTTTAAAAACAAGACTCTGCTCTGAAAAAATAATCAAAACACATCAGAGTATTACGAACATTTTGTAAGAATGAAGAAACAGTAATCAGGATTTTAATATAAGAAAGCCTATTTTACCGTCGCGTCGGATGGACTTTTTGCAGCACAGTTTTAAGTACCGACGTAGCGTATTTAAAGCCATTTTTTGTTGTTAATACAGCTCAAAACATTTTAAAAACATTACATTTTTTTCTACACAGTGACGTCATATACGTTCCGTATTTAACCGTGTTTGAATACATCTTGGACAATGGTTTAAAAACAATATAGTTATCTTTGTCGGGCGGGCATATGCATTGAACTCATTAAAAACTTGTTTTAGTCATTTTTTGTAAGCTTTTAACATGAATGTAAATTGCAACTGAAAAATTTGTATATCCGGTGTAAACTAAAGTACATATTAACTTAAAAAATAAAAATCATAATTATAACTTGAAAGCTCATTGGGCTTTGACGCAACGGTTTGAAATCCTACATTTTCTTGATTCTAATATTTATATTGTCATTTTCGAATACGGCTTGAACCACTCCGACGGATGCGTTTAGCAAGAAAATTTGTCTTTCTGTGCTTGCAGTTATATTAAAGGTTAAAGCTCTGTTTGTGCTATAGTTCAGTTTACCCTCACCTCACGCTCCTCTCAAGCCAGAAAGCTCCAACTTAAAACGCAGTTTTTGAAAAACCCGATTTTTAGAATACCAGTTTTTACTGCGCGTTTTCTATTTATAAATTTTGAAAAGCGTTTTAATTAAAATATGTTATAGGTTTATTTATAATATAATAAAATATATTTGAATTAAAATGTATTTCAAAAATGTTTTTGCATTCTTTACATCTTTTTAAGAATTGTTTTTATTTGTCATTAAAGTCTATTAACAGCTTGGCAAAACAAGATAATTTTTTCCATTTACCTCATATTATCAACCCGACCTCTTAACACATCCTCCTATACCATCCAGGCAGTGCCGTATTATCCATTAGGCTGACTAGGCTACAGCCTAGGGCGCCATGAAAAAATAGGCGCCAGACAGGGGAGTAATAGGCGCTAGACAGGGAAGTTTCTAAAAAGTTTAGGTTGGGTGGGGATTAGAACTAATTTTTCTGCCTGGAAATAAATAAAATAGACGCGAAAAGGAGAGAATGACCTTTTTTTTTGGTCATTAACACAAAATAGGCGCTATGGAGGTAAGAACCTTTTTTTTTCTCTTCAAAAATTTGTTTAGTGGAAAATAGGCGCTCTGAGAATTCTAGCCTAGGGCGCCTCATACAGTTAATACGGCCCTGCATCCAGGGGGCATTTACCATCAACAGGTTACTACAAGACCTAGTAGATTTTATTATTTATTTAAATTCTTTAAATTAATGTTTCTATAAAAAGTTAAATTGATTTGTGTGCGGAATTAGGATTATCATCTTCGCAGTGGCGTAGCCACAGGGGGCAAGGGGGCGGTCGCCCCTCCCGCCCCTTGACTTGGCGCCCCTTTCGCAAAAAAAAAAAATTTTCAAAATACTATTTGATTTTTATATATTTTTCACAGGACAAAACAACAGTTAGAATAACAATAATTGTATAAGGAACTGCCGAACAAAAATACTTCATTAGGGGTAGTATTTAGTTGAATTTAGTCTTGCTTAGATAAGTATTATTAGACAGTCTTTTAAAGAAAAGCTACAAACATTTTAATATATATATTTTGTTTTTGTATTTTATAAACGTAAATAATTCTGAAAAACTTTAATTATCAATCAAATCAAGTGCCATTTTTCAAAAAAGAAAAAAAATGTAACAAAAAGAAAAGCTGTTATTGTGTACAGGGGAGCCACCTAACCAGCAAAATATCAGTTCGTTTTTAAAAGCGGGGTACGCAAAAGTTGAATCTGGTATTTTTAGGCAGTTATTTAAAAGAAAATATTGTATTTAAAAATAATAAGGCGCCCAAAACAACTTTGCCCCTCCCGCCCCCAAACCCTGGCTACGCCACTGCATCTTCGGGAATGTTCCCTGAATGACCGTTTTTTGTATATTGGTATAACGGGTACCAGGTTTAAATATTAAAAATGTTGATCTTATGTGGCTGCAACAACCTGGACTTTGATCAGTTTCCATTGGAAGAAAAAAACATCTAGAATCAGCTTAAAACGCACTTGTAATATACCTAGTAAAATAAATGAAAAAAGCTTCCAGTTGTCGACTTGTCTATTGCGATTTAGTTTTTTATGAAAGTTATTATTAAAGTTTATTTTACACGCATTTCTTTATATCATCGACTGAACATTTCGAGTATTATTTACAGTAGCAATGAAAACAATTTAGGTCCTAAGCAGGACCCAAACTAGAAATTATTATGATCTTGTTCTGTTCATACTATAGTTTAGTTCACGCTTAGCTCACGCTCCACTCAAGCCGCGGTATTAAATTCCTACATGCAATTTAAAAGAAATATTCATATTTGGCACTTCTCTTACAGTACCCTCATTCCTATTTAAATAGCATGTAAGAATGTAGCTGCGTGTACATTGGTTAAGTAAATGGGTTAGTTGCTTGTACCAGTCACAATAGTAGAGCAACCATAAACCAATGTTAACAAAAAGAAAATTTATTTACAAAGCATTAGATTTTGTCTTGCAAAATACTGGTACATGCAACTAATTCACTTCCTATATCAATGTAAATGCGGCTTATTTTACCGGGGTTTAAATGGAGCGTGAGCTGAGCGTGACCAGAAGTATAATGCAAATGGGTGTTATAGCTCTAACCTGTACTTTGACCAGTTTCCATCGAAAAAAAACATCCAATCAACTTAAAAACATTCGTAATAAAATACCTAGTACAACAAATTGAAAAAACTTTCACTTGTCGACTTGTCTATTGTGATTTTTATTTTTATGAATAAAAGTTATTATCAATGTTTATTTTACAAGCGTTTCTTTATATCATAGGCTTAACATTTAAAGTATTATTTTCAGTAGCAATGAAAACAATTTAAGCCCTAAGCACGAGCCAAACTGAAAATTATGATCCAGTTTAGACAGATATTGTCACTTCGTACTAATTTTATGGCCAATTTAAAAGTAATTTTCTTAAAAGCCCGGTATTTTCTCTTTCAAAACAAAACATCGAACCTGGAAGAAACATCAACACAATAATATAAACGACTTTTCTTGGTTGTGTAGCGGTAACAGTTGTGTTATTCCTAGATCTTCTAGACGACACAAAAAATATTAACGGTTTTAGGGTGAGAGTGTGACTTAATTTAACTTGGTTATTCTATTTTTGGATACACAATGGGAATTGTTTTTGGATATACTAGTCATTAGGAAGAAAAGAACAAGTACAATAATATCATTTGAACGCTTTTCATGGAAGCAATAATTTGTTTTTGCTCAAAGATATTTTTATTAAAGTATGTAGGTATTTTTAAACCTTGTCGAGCATCTGAGTTTATTTTTTCATTTTTAATCCGCTTTTTAAATTATACCCATTTAACATTTTCTTTTAAAGAAAAACACTGTAAAAAATAGTTAGTTCAGAAAGTCAGTAACCAAAAGCAACAAAAAAAATTGAAAAAGCCGATGTTTCTAATTGTGTGTTTTTCTAATGAAAAATAATTACTGGTAAAGTTATTAATTAAATACAGGGTGTCCCACCTGGAACTTCTATAAAGTCAGTGGGGACATACAACTAACAGCTCTACCACTTCCGGTTACACCGTAAGTTAATGTCAACCTTCTTATTTTAAATAGAACACCCTATATATATTTTTTAGATTTTGCGTAAAATTCTAAACATAATTTACATATAATGTTCTATACCTAAGTTCAACCGTTTTTGACTAGTTTTAAATTTTATGTAAAAATGACGTTTGCAAGCTATTACATAACCATCAATTTCTTCTAAACAAAAGCCTTTAATTTGAGCTGGGGTTGGGTTTCTCCAAGAAAAGAACTACTTTAGCAGATTGTATTAATATTTTTACAATTAATAAATACAGAATGGTCAAAATAATCGTTAAAAATTATCACGACAAATACCTTAAAAGTCAACTTTTGCAAATGGAAACCCCTATCTTTTTTGCCTTCTCCTATTAAGCATCAAAAATAAGAATAACTTTGTATGCGGGTGTCTTATTCCAAATATTTGTAGTTCTTGAAATATTAAGAATTTTATATTTGTCCAATCTAACAATGCTTTTAAGTACGGCTTAGTTTGGCTTCTAGTTGGCCTTGACAACAAAATGCAGCGTCACAGCCAACTACCCTGTACCCAGCTGTACTTAAGTACAGTTAAGTACATATTAAATCGGTAATATGTCGAAAACTATAACATTTTGGAATAGACATTCTTTACAAACTTACTCTTATTTTTAATGCCTAATAGAATAAGGTAATAAAAATAGAGATTTCCATTTAAAAAAATTGACTCTTAAGGTTTTTGTCGAAATAATTTTTAAAAATTATGTTCGACCACTCTGTGTTTATGAATTGTGAAAATATCGATACAGACTACTAAAGAAGTTCTTTCTTTACAAGGAACCTAGCCCCAACTCATATTAAAGGCTTTTGTTTAGAAGAAATTAATGGTTATGTAATGACTAGCAAACGATATTTTTGACATAAAATGTAAAATAAGTCAAAAACGGTTGGACTTAGGTCAGAATCTAAAAATTAATTAATATATAGGGTGTTCCATTTAAAATAAGGAAGTTGACATTAACTTCCGATATAACCGAAAGCGATAGAGCTGTCAAAATATTTTAGGTGTATGTCCTGTACTGACTTTATAATGTTACCAAATTTTCAAAATTTTTCAAAGCGTACTTTTCGAGAAATTGATCCCGGCAGTTCCTGGTGGGACACCCTGTATACATAAATAGGATAACAAATGTAGTAACGCCTTTGTATTTATGAGGAAGGGCAGACTTTTTATTCATAAAAAGTATTTAATAATAATATCGGCACCGTTGCCAGTTTTTCCAGTTTTATGGTACACGTATCTTTTTGTTTTTTAAATGAAATCACACCATTTATTTTTATTGCAATATATTACATAAGTCAAAATAACCAAAAAATAGTTCAAAGTTCCATTTTTACTAGCTGGCAACATCACATTTTGAGTGAAAAGTTTAGATGCGCTCAAATATCTCTAAAAGCGCTTAAGCTACGTTTACAAATTTCGGTACTTGAAGGTTCATTGGCCAAGTAGAATTTCAAAAGTGATATTGTTATTGTTGCCAGATTTTTAATTTTAGCGCTACACGTAATATTTTGGTATTTTATGTCCTATTTATTTTGATTGCAATCAGTCGCGGATTTACATATTTGCCCGCCCGTAGGCTTTGATACCTTAGTCCGCATCCTCATACGAACGTATAAAACTTTAGGACCAAAAAAAGGTCAAGGGTTTTTACCTTAAAAACATATTTAGTAACCACCTTAATAATAATAAATTTATGTAGTTTTTTTCTTCATCGAAATAAAAGATTTACAAACTAAATCTGCTGTCCCAGGCTTCAGCCTACTCAGCCTACTAGTAATAAACCAGCACTCATTGCAATAAAAGGAGCGTGCCAACTTTAGGTAACATTCCAAATTTTCAAAATTCAATCTTTACCAGTAACCGAGATATGACAACAACGCAATTTCATTAAAATTTGACAACAATGCTGATATCACTGACCAACTGGACATGCCCTAACACCCTCACATACCAAATATTGTAAACACAGCTTTGGATATTTAGGCCGTAACGTCCTTTTAATTAAAGCAAAATTGTATCATATTTCGGCAACTAAGAGACAGAATTTTGAAAATTTATAAACTTACTAAATTTAATCAGCCCAATTTAATGCAATAAAATATATGGATTATTTTATTTAAATAAATGAAAAGAGTACGTGTAGCACAAAACTGAAAAACCTTGCAACGAGTGTTTACTTATAATAAGGATAATTTTATTATATATTTCGCCTTGTCAAACTCACTAAAATATGTATCTATCCATTATGTCTTCAAATTACTTTAAAAACATCTTTTAACATCTTCATAAAACTATCTGACAAACATAACACCTCCTTTTCATTTTTAAATAAATTTCGGATTGTCAGTGACAAATATGTGAAATTCTTTAGGAATTCCACGTCTTTAAAGAATTTGGAATTGCACGCTCGTACAATTAAAATGATTACGTTTAATTATTTAAAACATTATTTGTTTAGCACAACTTAATGCAAATATCTCAGTATGTGAATTTTAATTTTAATTGGTTTATATTACATTGTGACAAGCGGCCTTATTAAATCGCTTAATTAATTCAAATTATGATTAATATACCGATATTAGTTGGATTATTTATAATTTTGTTTTATTACTGCTGTCTTACATTACTGCATACTTTTTCCTCTTGGGAAATTATAATAATAACACCTATTAAAAATTATAATGCATATCCTTTAAAATTAGTTTAGTATTTAATAAAAAATATATATACAGGGTGTAATTTATTTAATGGCTAAAAGTACTGAGTGTGATTCCTAAGTTTATTTTAGGAAGAAAAGTTCATATGAACATATGTCCTAAACGTCTTAATTTTTGAGATACAGGGTGTTACAATTTTCAAAAAATCAAAAAATTTCGAAAACACTTATTTTAGTAAAAACTGTTATACTAGATATAAACCTTATTTAAATAAGTATTTATTATTTTTGTTACATAATTGCTAATAAAAAAATTATAAAACTTAATTTTTAAAAGAAAAAGATCCCGCAATGCTTTTTTATGGTCTAAAAATAGGCAGTTAAGTGATTTTTTTTCTCCCAAACTAAACAAGATACGGAAAAATTAAGAAACATAAAAGCGGTATTTTTATTTGCTTAATATAAAAAAGCACACAAATTTTATACACATTTACACAGTCAGTGGCGTACCGTTTTTTTGTCGAAAATATTCTTTTAGTTGCCTCTCGAGACGCCACTGGACTAACTAAATGTAATTAAGTTAGTGATAAATTAACCCCTTAACGTTATTAATACTTTTGCCAAATTAAAACAAAATTGGGTAAAGAATAGTTAGGATATTTAAAAATAGTTTTTTTGTAATTTTAACACTCTGTATCTTAAAAGTTAAGAAGTTTAGGACATATATGAACTTTTTTCCTAAAATAAGCTTAGAAATAATGCCATGTATTTTCAGCCATCAATTAAATTACACCCTGTATAGGTCAGAATATGATTTGTTTTTAAGATACGGAGTAATAAAATTTTAGGAGAAAATCGAGTTTTTAATAATATTTTAAATATGCCCTATTAGATTTTAATAAAATTTGGCTGTGGTATTTGTTGAAATAGAAAGTTTATTTAGCTTAAATAAAGTTTTAATTTGTGAGACTAGTGGCAGTGTGGAACGCATCTTAGCTAATATTATTGACAAAAAAATGTACGCCACTGACTTTTTTGCTACTTTTTTATTATAACTTCTTATTAGCAATTATGTAAAAACAACAACAAATACTTAATAAAATAACATTTCTATTTAGTGTAACAAATTTTACTAAAAAAGTTATGTTGGATATTTCGAATTTTTTTAAATTTAAATCTTAAAACAAAATATACGTAAATACAAAATACAGGGTTTTTAAAGGTAAGTCCACATTATTTTTAACTTTCTTGCCATAAAGAATACGGCTTAGTAACATGATAATATAAGAAGAAAAATAACAAAAAGTAGGTACTATTTTTTAATGTGATTTCGCAATATTAATGAAACTTTTAAATACTACTTAAAATTAATATCAAAAAAGTTACAAGTATAGAAGGCACAAATCTAAAATATTTAAGCCATTAGGTAACAATAAAAATTCAATGTCAATTAGTCTGCACTACTGCTTATTTGTGTATCATAGGAACACCAACGTACCGAGGGGGCGGTCCGCCCCAAGACTCCAGTTAGAAGGGCCCTCAAACGGGGGTCCGTATAGAAAATAAGATACATATTAGGGTTTAAAAACGTTGTTTTAAAGGTTTTTTCCACTTTTTAGAACCACAATACAAACAGGGGTCCCAGAATTGGTAAAGTTATCATGTTAAGTTGAAAAAGGCCTCGTTAAAATTTTTTTGCATTTAAGGGGTGCCCAACCTTATAAACGTATCGGCTCATTTTAGAAGAAAAATTATTATTATGTTTTTTTAACTGTTAAAGGACCCTAACTCTGCTTTCCGCATAGTGGATGTTTGGTTAAATTAGTAAAAGTATATTTTTTAAGCTAATTAAAATAGTAATGCAGGTAAAATTTGAGCATTTGGATCACTTTGCAATACGATGGAAATTTTAACTGTTAATATACCGGGTGTTTCTCAATTGCTGTAAGAAAATTAAAGAGCGTATTCCTGAGCCATTTTTCTCAAAAAAAGTTTTTATAAATATGGGTCCCCTAAGTTTTCGTTCTCAAAATACAGGGTGTTAGACTTTTCTAAAACACTTTTTTGTAAACTTTGTTAGGCAACATATAAACGTTATTATATTATAAGTATTTGTTGTTGTTACAGAATTGCTAATAAAAAAGTTATAAAACTTAATTTTTAAAAGAAAAAAATCTTTTTTGTATGGTTCAGAGATTAAGCAGTTTAGCGGATTTTTTTATTATTAATATTTTATTTATTTTTTGAAAACAAAGACACAAAAAATTTATGTTTTTGGGTTTTCGTTCGGAAAATAAACGTGTCAAAAGTCAGTGGCGTACATTTGTTCGTCAATAAAATTAGCAGAAATCCGTACCACGCCGCCACTGGTCTTACTTATTTAAATTAGTTTTGGGCTGAATTAACTCCCTATTATAAGAAATACCACAGCCAATCTTTATTAAAATGAAATAAGGCATATTTAGGATATTATTAAAAATTCTATTTCCTTTTTAAAGTTTAACACCCTATATCTTAGAAACAATGCATTTCTAGACCTATCCCATATAACATTTTTTGCCGGCGTTGTACATTTAATTTACTGGCATTGCCAGCACTCTTTAATGGCAAGGCATTGGCAAAAAGGTATCAAAAAGACGCGAAAGTGGGCAATTGGCCGTTATTAGGCCACGTGTTGCAGATAAAGTGATGGCATCCGTCATTAATAAGTTATTGGCAAAAAAATGCGTTTAAGATGATGGCATCTATCATTAATAAGTTATTGGCAAAAAGATAACAAAAAGACACGAAAGTGGGCAAATGCAGATACTCCCGAGCAGCAAGCTGACGAAAATTGTCCCATATACTTTTTTTTAAAAGCTAAAATGATGAGATATTTTATTTAAAAATTAAAATAGGAAAAAACTCCTTACTGCATGCTATTTCCTTGCAATGCAAAGTACCATCTCTCGGAACACTGTCCAACTTGGAGATGCAGATTTTACACTAGCCGAAGATATTTCTTTCAAAGCTAAGTGAGATCACCTACCGCAGACCGCTCTCGAATTATTTTTGTCTAATGGGTACGGTTTAGACGATAAAAAGCGAAGATATTGCAGAAACGTAGTAGTTTATTGTCCATTACGCCATCTATCGGTATGTCAAAAAACTATTAAATATATACAATATTTTTATTAACACGTCTTTAAAACTTTTAATAAAGTTTTAAACAAAATGTTTACAGCTCCTAACAGTTTACTTGAATATCTTGCCTTCTCGACTAGCCATCACCAATTAATCACACAACACACACTTATTAGGTAATGAATAGGTACATTTAATTATGTCTATTAAAAAACTCTTTTCTTTAAAAAAGAAACTACCATTTTTTACCATCATTTTATTTTTACCATCATTTTCTTTTTATTCGCTCCAAAATACATAAGAAACATTTTGTTTGACCTAATTTTTATTTGCATGATTTTTAACAATAAAATGTTATGAAAAGGCCATTTCCTTTAAATTATGTAAAAAACATAAAATAATGTTGTTTAGCTGCCATTATAAATAAAACAGATCAAAAAAATTGCTTTAATGTTAGTTAAATACCAATGTTACTAATATGGTTTAAAAAGTATGAATATGCGTTGAAGGTTTGCCTTCAAAAATCCAATATTTATTTGCCTGCAACAAAAACGCGTGCTTTATTTAATCAGGATTGGTATGCCGCCATTTTTGTATGCTTGCCAGCAATTCGTCTGCATGTAAAGTCTATTGGCAATTAAGTGTTTATTTAGGGTTGACTTTTTAATGCGTATATGTTGGCATAATATTGCCACCAATTGCCAATGCTTTACCATCAATGCCAATATGAAAAATGTACATTTCCGACAAATAGTGTTTGCTGGGATGTTTATATAAACTTTTCTTTATAAAGTTGGCTTAGAAAAATGCCCTTTAATTTTCTTACCGCAATTAGAAAATATCCTGTGTAAAAACAGAGTTTGATATATATTTTTTTACTAAAATTTTACGTAAAATCCTAATAGGCTTCAAAAATAAAATTATTTGCAGCTTATGTAACCAAATATGTATTTATTATTGTAAAAAAATAGCAATGGTGTCACCTTAAGTTATAACATCCTGTATGTATATAAATAAATAAGTTTATTTTCTGTAAAAACGTCCATTTAGTTTTTGCAGGCTTTTAATAGTGATTTAATTATTTGCTTTCAATTGCATTTAATCTAAATAGGACTGAATTTTATAAATTAGATTAATCAGTATACAAATTATTTAATAAACAAAGTTATTTTGTTAATTTAAAGCTTAATTAAAAAAAAATGAAAATATTACTAATTATGTGAAATATACACAAAAATGATCGATAGCAAAAAATCTACACCATTATTTTTATTACAAGTTAATATGATACAGCTAGATTTTATTTCAAACATTAAACAGCCCCCAGCAAATTGCCATTGTAGTGTTTTTTTTAAATTTTTCTGTAATTGGAAATATTAAACCCACGCAAATCCATCAGGTATAAATAGATATTAAGCTTTTTAAAAAAGTAAAAATTTTAATTGCTGTCACCATTTGTTAACAATTATGAAGAAAATACAGGGCCGCCGAGAGGGCGTTGAAGACGGTACAAGTTACCGGGGCCCGGACAGCTTAGTGGGGCCCGGACTAAATGGAAGAGGGCGGGATAAAAACGTAAATGAGGCAATGGAGTGAAGATCTCTATTTTATTCTTCTCAACTTTTTTGGGTCACATTGATTTGTTTAATGAAGGGAGCACGTAACTTTTACTTGTACCAGGGCCCAGCTCGGCTCTTGGCGGCCCTGAAGAAACAATCTACTAAAAAAACACACACAATTTTAAGAATGTGACAAGTCGAGCTTTTGTTTCGACTCCTATCAATATTGCAAATACGATTGATAATTATGTTATTCAGATATAGACGGTGGGTTTTTAAAAATAAAGATGGCTATGTTTCTTTAACCAAAGAAAATATTTAAAATTTAAAAAAATACCGATTCTATAAAACCCAGGGGTTTTAAATGACGTATTTTTCTAAACACCTCTTAAGTCAAGAGTCACTTAAAAATGTTAAATGGTAACACCCCTTATGATGCACCTCTCTGGAAAGCCTATGAAAAATGCTTTTCGTTATAGTTATAAAAAGTTGGTGTAAAATCAAATACTACGTAAATTTTGAAAAAATCATATTTTATTATTCATAAGGAATTTCAAAAAATGTTTAATTAAATTATTATTAAAACCAAATAGTAATTTAAAATATTCCTGTAGAGCTAACCAGCCCCATAAGAAGTTCTGGTTAGTTCTAATTAGTTCTGATTAGTTCTCTTTCTGAATTTTGTCGAGAAAAAAGTTATAACGTTGGTAGCTTGTTCAACAGAAGTCGCCAGAACATCTTATGTGGGTCGTAAGAGTATTATTTTAATTTAATATCAATTTTGTATTGTTTACATTAGCCAGAATTTCTGTCTGGCTGACATAAATATCATGCAATAAATATCAGATGTAAACCTACCATTATTATTTATGAATAATAAAATATAAGCATATTTTTTCTATTTTAGGGTATATTTTTTAAACCAAGGGTGATATTAAAAATAAAAAATACCCTTTCTATAAAAATGGACTACTTCTTCAACTTTCTATAAAAGTTATTCTTAAAAATAATAGTTTAAAAAACTAAAAAACACGCTTTTATATGCAACCGAACTAAAAATTAGAAAATAATTTTTTATTACAAAGAGTTTGTCACTTCAGAGTAAAAAGCGTGGGGTGCATTTTACTATTTTTTCATAACTTTTCCCTCATAGATATTTGCAAATAGAATAATTATAACATTTAATATATTAAGCACCCCACGCTTTTATTCTGAAGTGACAAACTCTTTGTAATGAAAAATTATTTTCTAATTTTTAGTTCGGTTGCATATAAAAGCGTGTTTTTTAGTTTTTTTAAACTATTATTTATTTTTCATTTTTAGTTCGATATATCAATTAGTTTTTAAAAATAAATGCTCCAGTTTATTTACTAAAAAATTCCTTCGCCATTTTGTCAAGAGACACAGAGGATCTGTAAAGGAATTTATTTATCCTGGCGGTCCTAATCAGGATAACGGGATACTGTTTTTAAATTATTGCATTGTCATCGGTCCTTGATACGTGTGCAAAGTTTCAAAGAAATTGAATCGCTGGAAGTTGGTAAAAATTAGGCTCAAAGATTCCGTTACATAGATAGATAGATAGATAGATAGATAGATAGATAGTTACAACCCAAGCTAATAAAAGCGTGTTAAAAACGTGACCTTTATATTTAAAATTGTTTTGACCATTCTATATTTGCTATGTAATTGCTATGATTACACGTTACTCCTCTTGGCATTCTTCAAATATCGTATTCATTCTAAAGAGGATTTGACTTCTGCACGTACACTTTAGATATTTATTTAGTTATTTTCTTATTTAAAAAAAAGTGCACGTATCTTAATTATCTATTTCCTATCTTTGATTTGCTATAAATTTGTTTGCATTTATTTAAATATACGTTACAGAATATTGTTAAAAATATTTATGGACAAATTCACATTAAAAATTATTTTATCAATATACTGCTTGAGCAAGCAGTTTTGGTACATCGGCGATTAATAGAATAACAAAACAAGCAGTATTAGTCACGCATGTTTACATTCCGGGATTTAGTTGGATTGTCTCTTTTCCTCACATTGCCTATGTGTTATGTTATTTAGCTTAAACTGTATAACAAAAAATTATTTTAAAAGGTACTACTTCGTTATACTATCCAGAACTAATCAGAACGAAAAATGTTCGGTAAATGCTTTTATTAAGGTTTTTTCTTATTTTTAAATATGCTCTTAAATTGTCTTACAACGTTCTGTAACACCCTGTTTGGTATATATACAGTGTGTCTGATAAAGTTGGAACCATATGCAAACTTTATAAACTTTTTTATTACCTATTAATTTTATAAAAAAAAGTTTTCATTTATAAAAAGTTTTGCATGTTCCAAAATCTAAAAAGCAATCATCTAATATCAAATTGTCAAATTCATTTACGAGGTTCGGCCAAAAATTTAGTCAGATTTAGTACTTGAATTTTTGCCTATATCAAAAATTGTTATAAAAAAACATGTTTAGAATTTAAAATAAATTTTAAATATGCAATTTTATTTATTTACAAATGTTTTCTTTTTTTTTCTGCGATAATCGAGAAAATATTAGTTTGTCCATTGGTGCATTGTACATTCTTCTTGTTTTGGTATAACAGTTAATTTAAAAGTTCATTTTAAATTGTCCTTAAAAATTTAAAATTATAAAATGTACAAACCCACATTTTCACAATTTTCGATAAAAAAAAATGTTTTTGTAAATAAACAAATTTGCATATTTTCAAGTGATGGTTGCTTTTTCGTTTTAAGACCATGCAGAACTTTTTATAAAGAATAACTATTTTTCCTGAAATAAATAATAAAAAAGTTTTCCATATGGTTTCAACTTTATCAGACACACTGTATATATTTTAAAATACAGTTTTTATGCTCTAAATGTTTTAAAATTTAGGTAAAAATCATTATTCCTTTTGCTGAATGTTTTCGCCAGACCCATATATCTTTTCCTCCCTTTGAAATGAGGTTGGTACCGCCCAAATGACTATTAGTTGCTTTTACGAGACATTTTTATGGTCCTGTCTATTTAAAAATTTAATATAAAACCTTAAGCGTTGATTTTATGGCAATAGTAAATTTTCTTGTCCAAACATTTTATGATGTTAAAGAAATGATCCTATTGGAAATAATTTGTCAAAATTAACTACTGAATGAACTTAGCTGAGAGATTTGATTTATACTTTTTAAGAATTTTTTTTGTAATTAGTTGAAATAAAAAGGCCACAATATCAGTAACAAAATAGGTATTTACAATATATAAGTGATTTAAAAATGCTATTATCTACTCTACCATGTATTTTTTAATGGTAATTTAAAATGTGATCACGTACATAGTCCCCCTCCTGCTAACTTTTGTACCCCTAAATTTTTTGCGTATAAAATTTGGGTATGACTATTGGGAGGATATAGACTACTTTTTGACGTAAAATGATAGTTTGCAACAATCAAGATAGCGGATGGGCGCCATCTTGGGAAAAAAAGTTAAATGGAACAGGGGGTCTTGTGGCATGTCATTTTAAAGCTCCTGGCGAGTATTTTCTAACCCTAGAATATAAAGTCAATATCTTCACCTGCTACAAAATGGAGGTACTTAAAAATTACCTAAATTTCTGATTTGGTTGGCCATATTTCTGAAACTAATAATACTAGCAGTGCCGTATTAACCATTAGGCTGACTAGGCTACAGCCTAGGGCGCCATAAAAAAATAGGCGTCAGACAGGGAGTAATAGGCGCTAGACAGGAAGGTTTTTAAAAAGTTTAGTCGGGTGGGGATTTTTGGTGACTAATTCCTCTATAGATAAGGTGCTTTGGAATGAAATAGGCGCGAAAAGGAGAGAATGGGCTTTTTTTTGGTGGAAAATAGGCGCTCCGGGAATTCTAGCCTAGGGCACCTCAAACAGTTAATACGGCCCTGAATACTAGGGGAGCCCAAGATGCTAAATTTGCAGTTTCTCGAGCGTCATAGAGACCTATTGGGTTGCAAAGCTTAGATCTTAGGAAGAAAAAATGTTATATAATGTATAACTTTTCATCGGGGCGTTAAGCAGCTATAGCCTCTTAAGTATGTCAAAAAATATTTTTTTTATTTCGGCTTATGGAAATCGTTCAAGTAGCATTGAATTATATATTTTTCGTTATTTTTGAAACATTTTCCACAAAATAAAAAAATAACCAAGCGCGCGCATGTCAAAATGACGTTTTTTTACAACTTTGTAGCCCTCCGCTTTCTTTACGTCACTCTCAAATTGTCAGATTAGTGGAATATACACTGTTTAGCACGTAATTAACTCACCCTATCTTAATCTGACGCGCACGACAATTTCTGAATTTCTGATGGATATATTTTTGTTTTTACGATCGCCCCTGTATACGGGGCTCATATTTGGTGGAGGTATTTAATCGGGTACAAGGTATCCTTCGGTATATTTTTCTTTTTCTGACGCGCTGTAGTAACTTCATAAATCCCCTTTGGGCTCCCCTACCAATTTGTTAAATGTACTTAATATTATATTTTCTTTATCGAAATTAATATATATATATATATATATATATATATATATATATATATATATATATATATTATTATAATATATATTAGATTAAATATACAAGGAGCTTTAAAATGTTCCATAAGACTTCCCTTTCCATTTAATTTATTATCCCAAGATGGCGCCCATCCGACAATTTGATTGATTGAAACTATCATTTTTACGTCAAAATATAGTTTTTATTCTTCAATTAATCATATCCAAATTTTATAAAGAAAATTATTCTTTAGATTTGGATGGTCATATTTCCCGAACTATTAAAGATAGATAGGTATATTAAGTATGCTATTTGTTCAAAGCTTGTTAAAATATCTTTTAAATGGTAAGTGAATAGGCTGTCCATGATGTTTAAGAGGACAAACAAATATTTTTTGTTTCAAAAATAAGTAGTTTCTGTTAAAAAACGTGTGCATTGTCACAAATTTTCGACATACCACAATTTATTTTAGGATTTTAAGAAACTGGTTTAAAACAACTTTTATAATTTAATGTCGTATTATTATCTAAATATACGTTATTTAGGAACGTATGCGAGTTTAAAAATATTACAGAAAAATTTAAATATATAGACTTTTTTTCCAATAAATTAAAAATAAAAGTGAAAAATTACTTTGCTTTTAAATTTAAGCGACCTATTTCAAAATATATGTATTTATCTCATCTAATCTCTATCTCATACTAACATTTTTTCTCATACTGGGTTGACACCTTGCAAATATGTTTGGATGTAAAACATACATTTTTTTTTATTTGTAAAGAAATTAAAGACCTTGTTAAAATAAATTAACTTATACAGGCAAACTTCTGTGAATAGGGTATTAATTTTTTTATCTTGTATACAGTGTGTTTGCGTAAGATGGCGTCTTTTGGATTTTTTTTAAGTCATTTTTTATTTATGCACAGTCGAAAACCTTGTCATCTAGGAGTGACAAAAATTTAATGTTTGCTTAAGAACAAAAGACCTACCTGTGTTTTTGCTAAAATTAAAAATTATAATAAAGTAAAGATGTTTGGAATTAAAATTTACTTTTAAAGAGCCATTTTAATTTAATATATTTTTCTGTGTCTCCGATAACGGTAAATATTTAGATTTTTACATTATTGCAATACATTTATAAATATAAATTTTATTGGACAATTTTAAATAGGCCTATATTAAATTTACTGTTAGAAAAACAAGAACAAAGTACGTACATGTACAATCAGTGGCAACGACAGCTTTTTGGTTTTGGGGTGGCTAGAAAAAGCCGCCAATCTTTAGGGGTAGCCAAATGAATTTGTAAGAAATTGAAATCGGAAAAAGTCTTTAGAAGCAAAAAAATAAGTTCCTACCGTCCATCAAAGATATACAAAATGTAGTATCGTTTACGTCCAAACTTTTGACCAAAAAAAATAGATAAAAAATAAAATAAAAAAGATGTTAGCAAAAATACAGGAATTTTACTCTTGAGCAAAAATTACATTTTTGGCAAAACCTCGTATCTAGATGACTAAATCAATTTGTTATTTGATGATTGCCTTTTAGGTTTTAGACCATGCCGAACTTTTTATAAAGAATAATATAATAAATAAGAAATTAATAATAAGAAAGTTTCCCATAATACGCCCGCTTACGTAAACACATTGTATATCAAATATTATATTTATATAAAAATAGTGTTTATAACGATAAAATTAAAACAGAAGTGGCACATATACAACCAAGTTACTTGTTAGTAGATTATTAGGTCACATAAGGTTCTTATTAACAGTCAACACAAACTATAATCGACTGGATCATTTATCATCTTACCATCTAACCACCGACTAGGAGAAAACATCAAAAGCGCCCTGTGCCCACCGAGCTTTTGATTAATATACTTACGCAACGCCTTCGCAGCTTTGAGGTGCGTTTGCAAGTGTGTGCCACATGCGGATTTAAAAACGCAGGTTTGGCTTAAGTCCCCTTACACCGTCAATTTTATTAAAACAA
This sequence comes from Listronotus bonariensis, assembly GCA_014170235.1. NCBI lineage: Eukaryota > Metazoa > Arthropoda > Insecta > Coleoptera > Curculionidae > Listronotus > Listronotus bonariensis. Next base: position 26,064 of record JACEGR010001807.1, on the reverse strand, counting down.
TAACATTGACTCCACGATATGGTAAAAATATGGTTGATGTCATACGTAGTCAAGAACCTAGGCCAAAATTAATTTTAAAAAGTGATTCAGATTTTCAGTTTACTATTTAATTAGGTAGGTATTTTCTAAAAAAAATAAAAATTAAATATAAAAAGTTCATATTTACAGGCTTTTATTTAACTTGCAATGTATGTATGTGTTTGAGATTCCAGCCGTACGTATGTTACACCGAATTTGTGTAACTGCTGATTTCATGTATTTGGCAAAATGGTGCTTCATGAATAATAAGTAAATAAAACTGTCACATTGGGGTGGACATGGTTAGTTCTCTTTTAGAATAGCTTATTTCATAAATTTTGCCGAATACATGAATACATGAATTCGGCGTAACATATGTACGGGTGGAATCCACTGATCTCGATGGATTGCCAATGTTATTACCTGCACGAAACAAGAGTTACATTTCCTGGGCGAAAAAACGGTTTGTGCGCAAGAAAATCGAGGGGAACGCGCCTGGCGCCAAACAGACTATCCGCATTATCGGAAAAATTTGTCGACGGCGTCCTGGTCTTCTGTTCGGAGTACGGTAGGTAGCTAATGAGCGTCAAGGTCAGACCGCGGACGGAGGGTACGGGGTGCCGGTGTTTGTATTTTGCCACGGCTTTTAAGTGCGCAAATTTGTGCACCCGTCCATTTGTTTACTGCGCGAGGTCGTAAAAATCCGAAAAATGCTTCTTGCCACTGCTGATTTAAATTTAGGTTATATATGGTGGAATCTTGCAATTAAATTTTAAAACATATATCGCCTTAACCGATTGAGCTAAAATTTTGTGTGCACGTTTAGTTTAGATGACAATGCATTAAAAGTTGTGTGACGTCATTTAAAATCCAACATGGAAGCACACCCAAGATGGCGAACTAATTATTTTTTATGTACTGCTACAATATGGGATTAATACTGACGTTACTTTATTTTTTGAGTTACTCTCAGCAAGACCTACCCATCTTGTAAAAATGCATTAGAACTGTTCGTCATCTTGGGCTTTAGCCATGTAGCGTTTAAAATGACGTCACTTTATTTATCGAGTTACGCTTAGTAAGCCCTTTTATTTGATACACATATTGTAGAAATGCCTTAAAAATAACAAGTCCGCCATCTTAGGTGTTCCGTTATGTTGTATTTCGAGTGACGTTATTTTTAAGGCATTTCTACAATATGTGTATCAAATAAAAGGGCTTACTAAAAGTAACTCGATAAATAAAGTGACGTCATTTTAAACGCTACATGGCCAAAACCCAAGATGGCGAACAGTTCTAATGCATTTTTAAAAGATGGGTAGGTCTTGTTGAGAGTAACTTGAAAAATGAAGTAACATCATTCTTAATATAATATGGCAAACTTAAGTTTTGTATGCTTTTCTACAATATGGGTATCAAAAAGAAAGGACTTGGTGAAAATACGATTGTAAGTTAAACTTCATTGCTAAAATCTGTGTAAATTTTTGGTGAACCAGGGATTTTGAAGTACTCGATACAAATGCCTAATTGCATAGAGTAAGGAAATTATAAGAGTTATCATGGAATAGCCGATTTAAGGACAGGTCATGCGAAATCTCCCAATATAATTTTATTCGTTTTTCGTTGAAATACCGCCAGTTAGTAATTTTTGTCAGCTTACGTGTCTTCCCACCGCTGATGTTACACGACGCGAGGCTTCGACCGACGCATTTAAAGTGTAAAATGGCAACAATGACAAGCCTGCCGCAAAAGCGGTACGAAAATTTTAGCTTGCAATGGTTTCTCTTATCCGTAGGTATGTTACTTTATGCTAATTGTAATATAGCTAGACTGCTCGAAATTAACCGGCAAACAAATTGCAACTGTGATGCATTGAATTAGATAAACAGACTTAGAAACATGTCTAGAGATAACTAAAAATAAACTCTTTCTTTAAAACTTTTACTATCAACATTTAACCTCATACACAATTTAAATGATTTAAAAGCTTGTCACGAGATGTACCAATGTAAATAAATAAATAAATTAAATAAATGGATCTAATTTTTTTAGGTTTTTAAAGTAATTGTAAGTAAATACGAATACTTAAATCTCGCGACAAGCTTTTAAATAATTTAAATTATGTAATAAGGTTAAATAGTGTTGATAGTAAAAGTTTTAAAGAAAAAATTTATATTATTTTTAGTACATTTTATTTAAAGCTTTTTTTTAAACGATTTGTTACGTTTAAATTATTTAGAATAGTTTGTTATGTACAATGGACAGCCCTCAACTCAAAATTTACATCTACGCCATTGTTTTTAATTTTTAATATCTATCAATAAAAAGAAGTGTTCTGTGTTAACTGTATATTTTTAAATATCCATAATAAAATGAAGAAGTAAGTCTTGGAACAAGGTTATAAATTAAACCTGCTGAAATAATATTTAACAAAAAGTAATACCTTATAAGAGATCAAACTACTGGTGTTTGAATGGTAATTATTAGTAATAGTAGACATAGGTAGTAATTAGTTGGAAATACCTAGTAAATCCAACTTAAAATGGACGTGACTTATAATAAATGATTAAACGATCTGGTTTTATATAAGAAAATCAGAATTAAGAAATCACGAACCAGAACTAAGAAAATTACACAACTAAATAATTTTCATCTTGGTAACTGATGTGAAAAACAAAAATAAAATATTTTCTAAAAGGTACAAAACGACTTTAATAACTATTATAAGGTATATTTATACTTTTTTACACCTAGTAACAAGCATTTTTTTGTAACATTACAACTTATAATAAAAGCTATTAAAATAATTTGCATTGTTTTGTCATTCAGTTAAATAAGATTCAAGTCTTTAAATAAACTAAGACAAGTTTAAAAATAATTTATATAAACAGTTGCGTACTTTGTCGTTTCTTCCAAACATGATTACATAAATTCATAGCAAGATTATCCATAGGCAGTGTAGGCAACTGCCTAGGGGCCCTGCACAATAAAAAAACTATTTACATTGTTTTGTCAAGTGAAAATTAAATTTAATATAGCCGATCAGCTAAATAACATACCACATAGGCAAAGTGACGGAAATAGACAATCTAACATGAATGTAAACATGGGTGACTAATAATGCTTGTTTTGTTATTGCGTTACTGGCCAAAATAACTTTATCTATTGCTTATACAGTTTGAATCCATAATGAAAATATTAAACAAAAGTCTCGTTCTAGTATATAATATATTATGTTCAGTAGAAAACACGTATTTTATTAAGTAAAAAAATCGTAAATGCAGTGTCGGATCAATTATCAGATTTCAATACTGATCACATTTTAAAATAATAAAAACAGAAATATATTACTTCACTTTTTTTTTTTTTTTAAACTAAGATATAACTTTATTAGTTTCGGAAATATGGCTACCCAAATTAGGTATTTAGATATTTTTCGCTCACCCGCGCAGTCCCGCTAAGTTTTTAAACTTTCATGAAAAAGTTAGGAGGAGGTGTCCGTTTAGACACGCATCGTATAGTGTATTGTATATTTTTTATGTAAAATAAAAAAGTGTCACAATTTGGCAAAATAGACAGGACGATCCATTTAAAATAACTTACTTAGAAATGAAAACTTTTATTTTAAGACAGCTTTTATATTTACCAATACTATTATAAAATTAGTGTTTTCAAAGTTTTATTTTGAAACTTTTAGAGGAGCTATGTTATTTCGTGTACTGGTTAAGCAAATAGGTATTGGTATATCTGCCAGTTAAGCAACAAAAAATTGGTTGTCTGCAAAGTCGGTTTACTGACGATAGTTGAACGTGACAACGTCGAAAAATCATTACCTTTATCGCCGCAATTATCGTTGCTAAAAACAATTGACACCACATTCACTTTTCACTGCACGCTCACTTAAGTAGGAGAGAAACAGATGTAGAACGACGCGGAGATTGTGCCTCTTTGTCGCTCGTTCCGCGCTCTCACTTGCACTTCAAGCCTTAAATGAAATGCGCGAGGTCACGCCGCATAAGTCATATTTTTGGTGCGTGCAGCCGGGTTCATCGAATTATAAGACGTTGTCACGTCAAAAAGGATGCAGGTATAGTAAAAACATTTTAAAAGCGCAAATTCGGTACCCTTTGAAAATAATACAAAAAATATAAAAAGGCCGCTATTCTTTACAGCGACGCGCCGATACACTATGGGATAGAAATCCATTATTTTGGCCAAAAAGCAACTTTGAAATTTAAATGGTCATGCTGTGTATTTCAAAGTAGATACTTCAAACTACATGTACGCAAAATTATAAAAGGATATGACGACTTTTATTGGGGTAATAAGAAACCTGAAAATGTATTTTAAGTAAACATAAATATACAACATTTAATCTACTTAGTTTATTATTAGCCTTGTTTACTAAAAAAAGTAAAAAGTTTAAATAATAAGAGCTATTGTTGTGTTTCCGATGCAGTCTCGCGAAGTCTCGCTATTTTTGTCAAAGATTTTTTTACCTTTTTCTTTATCAGTTTTTGTACTTACAATTGCCTTCTTACTTTTTGCTACTTCTAAATGTAAGGACAGATACAAGATTTATTTATAATTTACAAGGTTTTCCATTATAAAATTTAATATATTTTGTCCTACACTGTATATCCTAAAAGATACCTATAAGCATTCTGATGAAAGATATGGATTCTACAGAATCTACCCCAACAACAAAACAGTGTTTTTATTTATTTTATACGTTAAAAAATAAAAAAGTTGGGAAGATGTATCTCTATTACGCTTCTAATAATAATTTAAAATTATTTTTCAGATTTGGATGGTCATATTTCCGAAACTAATTGAGATAGACACATCAAATGTGGTATGTTTTTAAAGCATTTTAAAAGATTTTTTCGTGGTGATATAATATTCAAGGTATTCCATTTAAAAAATCATACCTATTGTCGTACCCTGTATATCATATGAGATAATAACCATCGGATTACTGATTGTAATACCAGCAAATTAACCAAACAAGCTGATATTTTAGTTTATTTTGTACAATAAAAAATAATAATGTTAAGGGGGTGTAAATTTTTAATAACATATAATAAGTTTTAGGTTTCCAAAAAGCATTTGTAATAATTGATAATATTTTTTTTTCAATATTTTTCCAGTAAAAAGCACCTCGTTTTAAGTTAGATTGGTAAGTCAGAATTTGCCAAGAAATTAATTCTATCCCATAGTGCGATGACCACCTGCATTAACCGGCATATCATAAAAGAAATATAGAAAAGGCGGCCGCAAAGACAAGCATGCCGATTTATTTGCTTTAAACTTTTTTGTGATTTTTTTTCTTATCAAAGAGCACCGAATTTACATTTTTAAACTGTTCCTTCTATACGTGACTAATAAAATCAAAAATGTTTACATGCGGGTATTTACATTAGACTCTCCTCACATTGCCTATGTGTTATCTCATTTAGCTGATCCGGTATAAATAGAATTGGAAATTGAAAATAGGTTTTTGGTAATATTGCCATATTAGCAATTCGATTGACCGAATTCGACGGTACAGACTGAATATTGTTTAAATTTAAGTAGAATCTTTTAAGTCCTGTGCTGTGTTAGGTAAACACATAAACGAAATCTTCCGAAAAGGACTGCAATACAGGAAAGTAGAAACATCGTGATGCTAATTAACACGTGACACCATGTGTGGAGGCAGTAAAGCCATTAGGTGATGGGAAAACGAGCAATTTATTAAATCGATTTGTTAGGAACACCCTCTAAATCCTCTTTAAGTCACTAATGATTTCATTATAAGCTATATAAATTACATTTATATTAAAGGAAAGAAGAAGCCCCTTTTTTTGTTGTATATTTTTTATTTATTTATTAATATACAGGGTGTTGCACAACTTATCTGGCAAACTTTAAGGGATAATTCTACATTAAAAAATTTAAAAAACTTTATATTCATGAAAAAGTTAGGAGGGGTGTAATTTTAGACACGCACCGTATAGTGTATTGTCCTAAACGTCTTAGTTTTTAAACCACAGGATGTTAAAATTTAAAAAAATTGTTTTTTTATAATAATTTTTATACCAACTCCTATGAACCAGAAGACATTTTTGACATACAAGAAAAAATTAGTTCTACTAGTGTCGTTCGTGGGGGTTTAAGGTAAATATTTTTAAAGAAAAAATGTTACGCAACTGCATTTTTCTAAAATGAAAATATTTTTAAAATCCCCATTTAATTTCACACAAATTTGATCTCTTAGAATTTTTTTTATTTGATGCTCGGTTTTCGCGTAAACAAATAGAATTTGATCTTATCCATACGAAATGACCGTGCCGAGATATGGTTTTTATTTATTTACGCGAAAACCGTACATCAAATAAAAAAGTCAAGAGATTAAATTTGTGTTAAACTAAATGGGGATTTAAAAAATATTTTTATGTTTGAAAAATGCAGTGGCGTACTATTTTTTCTTAAAGAATATTTACCTTAAACCCCTTATGAACGACACAGGTTAAAATTAATATTTTTTCTTGTATGCCAAAAAATGTATTTTGGTGCATCTTCTAAATTTTTTCAAAATATCTTAATTGATATAAAAACTATTGTAAAAAACATTTATTTTTTTATTTTTAACACCCGGTAGTTCAAAAACTAAGACCTTTGAGGCATATTTCATATGAAGTTTTTTTCATATTTTTTATTGTAGAATTGTCGTGAAACACCCTGTATTTAGTGATAGAGCACGAAAGATACTTGTTTATTTAAAAAATACATATTTTGCTTGTCTGGATTTATTGCTTTGCTGCAAGGCAATAGCCAGAGAATACATATTTTAAAAATCTTACTATTTTAGTGTAACTAAAAGTTTGATTTATCGATAATAATTTACAAAAAAAATAGTGTACATCAGTTGCGCTCTTACCATTTTAGTTTCAGTCGTAGTTATTTGTTAAACTTTATAGTTATATTTCTTTTGTGAACTTTATTTACTAATTATATACTTAATAAAGAATCATTAAGATTAATTAATAACGTAAAAAATCTGCTTGTTATTAGGAAAAACAAAATATTTCAGAAATATCATACCAAAAGTAGAATAGTTATTAGAGCAAAACTGTCTGGGTATATTGTCAGGTATTTTTTATCCAGGATGTCCATTAATTAACTACAGATTTTCCATGCCAAAATATTGAGATTTAACCACACAAAATCAAGGAGTAACAAAGCATTATTTAAAAAAAAATAAAAATGTAAACAAAGACAGACAGGTAGAGAAAAAAAGCTTTTTTGTATTCAAAACTATGTACTAAACTATTGTGTTTTTAATAAAGTTTCCTTTTTTAATTTATTTCATTAATTACAGCACTTTTTATTTGCAGCCGCTTATAAAAATTACACAACCGATTCAGATCAGTAATTTGTTCAAGAAAATAAACACGAACTTCCCAAATCAAAAGAGACCAATATGAAGTGTTCTAAGCATCCAACTCCTTAATACGTAAGATTAGCTTCATCAAGAAGCTGCTAGATTAATTAAATTAAGTAAGTGTTTCCAAGACAGTGGGAGTTATAATAATCAATACTTACCGCGGCTCTCCTGTTGCAGCGTAACTCCATTTCCGGAAAATGGTGACTTTGTGAAACAGTGGCGTAGGTGGATTGCGACGAAGGATTATTTGAACTAGTTGTTCTATACTTATATTATAAAGAGGTAAAGTTTGTACACTGGCGTAGATTAGGGGGATGGCTTGGCTGTTCCTTTTTCTTCACTTTTTGGTAATTTCATACACAAACACATGTTTTGTTTACATAAAGACCTTTTATTTGGTTATATACTCCGAAAGGTCCATTACCCCTCCCAGAAAATGAAATTATCTACGCCAGTAAGTTTGTAAGGGCTTATCTTTAGAAATACTGAACCGATCTTGAAAATTCCTTCACAATTAGAAAGATACACTTATTCAGGAGTGCTATAGGCTTTATTTCATCATGATTGAACAGAGTTCCGCAAAAATAAAATTAACGCTCAACGAAGTGGGTACGGGTGGCATTTTTATAATATTTACAAGAAAATTCCTTTATCTTATGGCTAAGGCTTTTTACTATTACAAGCTTTTACTTAAGTTGTATGTTCTGGTGAAATTTGTAATTCAATTTTGAAGCATATACAGGAGGCATGGTCATAAATGATAGGGATGATAGAATCATTCAAAATAATGTTAGTACTACAGGGGCAGTCATATCGACTTTCTGAAGGGGGTGGCATGTGCCGAGGAGAAGTGTGTGAGGTGACAAAAAACAAAAGTTTTTAAAGGAGGTTCAAATTTTTTGAAGAGCAAAAAAAAAGGTTCTTTAACCTCTTTTATTGTTTTCGCCTTTCATTCTTTTTATAAAATTACACAAAACCTCCTTCCCACGTATTTAACAAAAGGTCCTCACTCTTCAATTCCATCATCAGCCTCACCCCTCGGACCAACCTTGGGGGACCCTCAATAAATGCCCATATTTGCCATTAGACATGTATGAAACACAATAAAATAGAAAGTATGTCGCGTACAAGGGAGGGGGCCATGGCCCCCATGCCCCACCCCCCTATGACCGCCCCTGAGTACTACATATAAATAGTTCTATTGCGCTTCGTTAGGAAGTTATTGACCTTCAAGGTTAGAATGAAAAACTTATTTCAATTATTACCTTTGAATTGTTACCACAGTTCCAGTGAAATTTGGGCAACTAAATAACTCATACCTCTATACTAATGCTTCTTCTAAATGGCTGTTCAGTCCCTTATAACACAAGTTGGCTTTATAAACGTTTATAAAAATTCAAGTAGATTTTGGGTAACGTACGATAAACGTTCTTGAATGTTTTTAAACGTTTTTTAAAAGTGTTGTGTCAGCAAAAACAACTTTTTTTTGTACCTAAAATGTGATGTTTACATATCTTGACAGCTACTAAAATTAAAATTTTGAAAATTTATGAATTTATTAAATTTGGCCTGCGCAATTTATTGTTATAAAAATAAATGCAGAATTCCAATTAAAAAAATACGAAAAAGATACGTGTAGCACAAAACTGAAAAATCTGGCAACGGTGCCAATATTACTATTAAATCCTTCATGCCCAATACTTTTCACATACCAAATTTGGTAAATGTAGCTTTAGTGCTTTTTAAGATATTTAAGAGTTGCAGTACTTTTTACTTACCCAGTACACCTGTACCCAATAAAGAACCATCATCGATTTGTAAAAAATTTTTGATTATGCAACGATCAGACACAGCAAAGCACATTAGACTTAAATAATTGACAGGCACCAGCTTCTCACCGCAGCGACCCGGGTTTGAATCTCAGTTCCCTCCAGAGCGTTTTTAAAGCTCACCACCTCACAGATGGTAATGGCATAGCCTCTGTGTAGTATTCTGCCAATCCTAGGTAGTAGTTACTTTAAAAATAACGTCCGTGGTGGCACTATCGCGTTATCTAAAAGGTACTGTAAAATGCAAAACTTCATGATTCAGTGCTTGGATAATGTTGACGGAACTGGGTAAAAACGACTTGCACACTAATGTTTGGCCCGCACCAGGCATTAAATGAAGCGGCAACTTAAACGGGCTGATAAAGGTAAAACAACACTTTTCTTTTTTACCTCTTATTTATTTTATAGCTGGCTGAAACTTAATATTAAAGTTTTTCTAGTGAATATGTTCAGAATGCTATCTATTCCATTATTGCTCCAGCTTTTTATTGCTTAGTAAATAGCATTGCTTATCAGTGGCGGCGAGTACGTGTGTGCACGGGGGCCAAGGCACCCAAAAAGCTTAAATGTATGGGTCCAATGCACCCAAATAAGAAATATACATTTTAAAATTTTTGTTTTTAAAAGTGCTGTGTTGATGTGGGTTAGGACCACTTTGTTTTTTTTTCTTCAACATTTTTTTAAATTAATAAAATAAAAACAAAATATATACTTTGTTCATAGTCACTTTAATTGAATATTTAGCCGTGACAGCTGTTTCGTAGTACAACTACATTTTCAAACGTACTGACAAACTAAAATTATGTTACTTATATATAAACAGTAATACCTAATAAAAAACATATTTTTTAAAAGAGTTTTAAAATCAATATGGTACAGTTGTAAAATTTAAAGATTTTATTGCTATATTTTATAAAAGTTTTACAAGGGGTAGATTTCCTAGGTCAATCTGTGTGTTAAGCAGATGTACATTCTGTTTTTTATGTTTATAGATTTCAATATTTTCTAATATATCTAGTTTTCGCCCTTTTTGTTCTACATGTAATATTTTTAGGGTATTGATTTCTGGAAATTTGTGTCCGGTTTCAGAAAATGGTTTGCGAAATTTGATGTTGTTTTCCCTAACCTATAACATGAGTTATGTTCTTTAAACCTAGTTTCGAAATTTCTTCCCGTTTGTCCAATGTAACAGCTATTACACTCTTCACAAGTAAGCTTATAAACTCCTGATTTTTAAATTTATTTTGTTTATCTTTCACATTAAATATCATGTTTGATAATCGATTTGATGGTTTATGTGCTATTTTCTGGTTTTGTTTAGACAGGGTGTTCGAAATTTTTGTGATATTTGGCCAAAATAAGTTAGGGTTTTAAATGGTTGGTTTTGTTTTTCAGGTATTTTTGGGTAAATTTGGTTGAGGGTGAGTTGTTTACGTTTCTTATTAATTATAGAATTTATTAAGGGTGGTGGATAACCATTGTTTTGAGCGATGTTTTTATAGTGTTTAATTCTTTTTCTAAATTTTCTTTGGAAAGTGGAATGGAAAATGCGCGATGTATCATTGATCTGTATGCTGACATTTTGTGGGTAATAAGGTATAAACAAACAGACGGACTAGCTATGGGTTCCCCTTTAAGCCCTTTAATGGCGGAGATATTTATGTCAAAACTGGAAGAATCATTTATAAACTCCAAACATTCAGATAAGGTTATATTTTGGTACCGATATGTGGATGACATACTTGTCGGCTTTTCAGGAAACGAGACAGAGCTAAAAAATATTCTTAATTATATTAACTCTATACACCCTAAGATTAAATTTACTTTGGAAATAGAACAACAAAACTCCATTAACTTTTTAGATCTTAAAATAACAAAAACTAACTACGGAACCATAAATTTTGATATCTATAGAAAACCAACTTTTACTGATATTACAATACCTAATGATTCTTTACATCCAATTACCCACAAAATGTCAGCATACAGATCAATGATACATCGCGCATTTTCCATTCCACTTTCCAAAGAAAATTTAGAAAAAGAATTAAACACTATAAAAAACATCGCTCAAAACAATGGTTATCCACCACCCTTAATAAATTCTATAATTAATAAGAAACGTAAACAACTCACCCTCAACCAAATTTACCCAAAAATACCTGAAAAACAAAACCAACCATTTAAAACCCTAACTTATTTTGGCCAAATATCACAAAAAATTTCGAACACCCTGTCTAAACAAAACCAGAAAATAGCACATAAACCATCAAATCGATTATCAAACATGATATTTAATGTGAAAGATAAACAAAATAAATTTAAAAAATCAGGAGTTTATAAGCTTACTTGTGAAGAGTGTAATAGCTGTTACATTGGACAAACGGGAAGAAATTTCGAAACTAGGTTTAAAGAACATAACTCATGTTACAGGTTAGGGAAAACAACATCAAATTTCGCAAACCATTTTCTGGAAACCGGACACAAATTTCCAGAAATCAATAACCTAAAAATATTACATGTAGAACAAAAAGGGCGAAAACTAGATATATTAGAAAATATTGAAATCTATAAACATAAAAAACAGAATGTACATCTGCTTAACACACAGATTGACCTAGGAAATCTACCCCTTGTAAAACTTTTATAAAATATAGCAATAAAATCTTTAAATTTTACAACGGTACCATATTGATTTTAAAATCTTTTTTAAAAAATATGTTTTTTATTAGGTATTACTGTTTATATATAAGTAACATAATTTTAGTTTGTCAGTACGTTTGAAAATGTAGTTGTACTACGAAACAGCTGTCACGGCTAAATATTCAATTAAAGTGACTATGAACAAAGTATATATTTTGTTTTATTTTATTAATTTAAAATGTACGGTCACAAAGTAACGGACGAAACCATAAATTTTTTTTTTTACTCGTTCAGAATAGAATACTACTTTTTGCTTATTCTTCTTATAGGGTTTTATTACGAAAAAGAATGTAAAGGTGATGACCACTTTTTTGCTCTGCAAAATTTTGAGTCACTTGGCACCGGCACCCATATGAAAACTCAAAGCACGCCGCGCCTGTTGCTCATTAGATGTAAAATATTGCTAAAACGTATTTATATATTTTGTGCTACTTGACTACATTATGATTAACATACATTTTATTTTTTATTACAAAAACTTATTTTACTTCTCCTGAAAAATATACATATTGTTGCTTATTTTTTCTTGCATCAGGATCTTTAATGGCTTTAGATAAAAAGAAAGTAATTAAACAGATGCAATGACAATTTATAAAACTCCATTAAAACACAATAGCCTATTTATAACATATTTTAACATCTTTAACTGAAGTACTCAAAAGAAAAACATACACTGGAAATCATCTCGACACCTGTACCCAATAAAGAACCATCATCGATTTGTAAGAATTTTTGATAATGCAACGATCACTATGCACATTAGACTTGAATAATTGACAGGGCATTAAATGAGGCGGCAACTTAAACGGGCTGATAAAGATAAAACAAACACAGGCACCTGCTGAATTTTAATAGGCTTATTAAACGACTGCTTTTTCCATTCCGACAATGTCCCTTTCCTTGATACAATTACTAATTGTTACTGATTTGGAGTACTAACGATGTCGTGATGCGGAGAAATGGATGCCATTAGAGTTTAGGCGTGTAAAAATGTTCCGCTATTAAATATGGATAGTTTTGGGGTCCAGACGTAATCAAAAGACAATACGATACAAAACGTGTTTATAATAGTGGTATTGAACTCGAGGTATAAACGTGACGTTCCGTTTCCTCTGCAGTTGCTGTTCCCTTAAGCACGGTACAAATTCGGCCTATCGAACGCCGACTGGCTCGCGTAAAACTTGGTTTATATACTTACGAAATACGATTTGCGAATTGTGGTACATGGTTTAATTGGTCAACTTCGCATGTGTCGTTTAAAATTGACCAATTAAAATCAACCATTTTAAAAGAAAAATGAATGAATAATTCTTGCATGGGCATTGCGCACTACCAGAACGGACGTGCGTGGTAAAACTTTACAGATGACCCAAAAATTAATTATTTAACAAACCAATTTAAAACAGTAAAACTTTGGGAGAATAAATTGATGGATAAATACTATATTTTAAAGTAAAAATAACAGATTAAATTTTTAAGATGACGGCTGGGCGCCATCTAGGGAAAAACATTAATGGAAAAGGGGGTCCTTGTGCACATCATTTTAAAGCTCGTGACAAGTAATATATAACCCAATTTTCATCAGTCAATTTTACTTTAAAAGATTTTTATGCAATAGTTTAATATCTTAAAGTTTTAATTTTTTAAATTAATTCGTTTAAAAAATAAAATGTAAGGGGTTGGACATTAAAGAAATGCACTATATAAACATAAGTCAGGAAATCCGTTGTTTCCAAGATACAGAGTATTCAAATTAAAAAAAACCTCTGTTTTTGGCAATATCTGGAATAACCCCTTAAAATTTAGCAGTACTATTAAGTGCATTGAAGGGCTAGTTTAGTCCTAACTTGTTTCAATTATATGAGTTCAGTGGCTTCTTGAGAAGCCTCCAAACAAAATTTTTTGTATCGTATTTAGGTGCTATGGGTGTTTACGTTAGTATTTATTGGTTTTGTTATATGTATAATTGAAAATTACCATTGTAAAACATATTTTCCAGAAAAAAATATCTCTTATGTTAGTTGTAGTTTAGGAATATGTAATTAGGGGCGTCCATAAATCGCGTGAGGTTTTTTCCCATATTATGTACCCCTCCCCGTTGGTGAGATTAGGTGGGATTTTCTTTAACCCCTCCCCCTATCTAATCACACGTAAGATCTTTCTACCTACACAAAAATTACGTAAGATTTTCACAGATCCTTCTCCCCCATCGTGAGATTTGGTGAGATTTACCTCGACCCTCTTCCCCTAAAATGTCTCACGTAATTTATGGATGCCCCTTTAAGTGAAATTTATATTTTATTTATATGCTTTTTATTCAAATGTCATAAAATTTTTGCTCATATTTAAACTAAGCAGACTTTTTTTTGTTTTTTTGCATCTTCACGTCCAGAACTATCCATCTGTTTATCTCATAGTCTCCCGTGGCGCAGTGACAGAGCTTTGATCTTTGAAGCCAGAAGTCGCCGGTTCGATTCCCAGCGGAGGAGACATATTTAGGTAGTAGTTATTTAAAAATATCGTCCGTGGTGACATTACCGCGTTGTCTAAAAGGTGCTGTAAAATGCAAAACTGCATGTTTCAGTGCTTGGACAACGTTTACGGGTTAGGGGAAACGATGGGTTAAACATCTAGTAACCGGACACTCATGGTACTCTGGTATTTAGGTATAGGCCTTTATGGAATGTCAAAAAGATAAAAAAAAGAACAAAACAAAAACTTAATAACTTATGTTACCCAAAATAAAAATTTTTAAAAATCATTCTAATCGAAAAAGAAGTGTGTCAACTCCTAGCAAAAGCATATGTCCGGACTTCTGGTGGTAAGCAAACTTCACCATCGTTCCAAAATATAGTGCTTTCTTCACAAGTCAGTAAATAATTTTTCATTTTTTAGTAATTTTTTAAGGTCATCCCTATATCCATATAAAACAAAAACTTTTTATTTCATCCATATTGTACTTTTCATAAAGGAAATAAAAATAAAACACATAAAATAAATAGTTATTTATAACTTTAATACTTACAATCAGACTTTGCATCATTCATACAATGATCGATCTGATAAAAATAAGGAACATTTATTTAAAATAAACGTTAATAGTCCGTTTTTTGAGATTTTTTTTTCAAATTAGATAAAAGTTTGTACTCTTTTATATTACACTTAGCATCACTTTTTTCACTTATAACTAACTATACACAATTCGCTTTTTCTAGAGTGGTTAAAACCAGTATAGGTCTTTGGAGGAGTCTTGGACTTGAGCTTCCAGACCTGAAACAAAAATAAAATGTTTAAAAATTTATTATTAAAAAAAAATTATTACTAAAAGTGTGCAAAATAATAAATATTTTGAAAGATAAATATAAATTTAAAAATATAATACGCCACTGCTCGGCATAGTCTTAAGATCCGAATAGGAAGCGACCTTCACTCAGCTGTTTACTGAATAAAAATGGTTTTATATCAAATATAGTATTTAAATAAAGGTATCGTCATATGGTTGCCTAAAAAATATTAGTCCAAGCGCACGGAGCGGCAGACCTTCGTTATCTTGTAAAAGCTGAAAGTTTGTCAGTGCATGCTCCCGACATAGGCAGAAGCCAAACAGTTTTGACACTTCCAACCCCTTGGCAAACAAACATTTTGGTGTGTGGTTCAGATTTTATCTGGCACATACGGTTTAACCGGAAGTGCACTCAACTTTGCTATTTTAAATGGAACACCCTATATATTTTTCTAAAAATAACTTTAGAAAAAATGGCGTTTAAAAAAGTCATGTTAGCCGCCATTTTTATCGAGTTGTGAAAAACAAAAGATGGTAGGAAAGGGGTAATGCGATTTTTTACACATATTTAGAAAACCTTATGTTCTATTACTGTTAAAATAAAATTTCCGGTTTTACCGAAACTGCCACAAAAGTTGACTCACGGCAGTAAAGAAACCACTACCTTGAGCCTTATGTTTAAACTTCCTTCTCATTTTTTTGGTATTTATATCCTATCTCTAACCCTAATAGTTTCTAAGATGATAATAGTAAAATGCTAGGATGCCTTGAAAAATAGCAAAAATATATATAATATGTTTTTGTTACGTTTTACTATTAAGTAATAACTTAAAAACTATTCGGTTGAGAGATAGAATATAATTAAATTTAAGACTTAATGTAGTGGTCTTCATTTGAATTACTAAAGTTCTTTTCTGCCAAAGGTCAATTTCTGTGGCATTTTCGGTAAAACCAGAAATTGTATTTTCACGGTAATTGAATATAAGGTTTATTAAATATGCGTAAAAAATCGCATTAGTACTTTTCAGCTATCATTGGTTTTTTAACAAATTGATAAAAATGGCGGCTATCATGACATTTTCAAACGCCATTTTCTCAAAAACTAATAAAGATAGGTGTTATATGTGGTACATGTATTTTCTTGAAATTGCCTGTAGAATTGATTAATAAAAAGAATATACAGTGTATCCCAGGATAGGTGTTACAAGAGGACAAATGAAGCAAAAACTTTCAAATTTTTAAACGTCCTTTGGTTAAACTGGTCGCATGGTCCAAAACTGATAAATTCAAAATTTTGCTCAGATTGGTAATATACAGTACGAGTTATAACTAAAAATATAAAAATGAGCAGGAGTAACATAGCTTTATTTGTAAAAATAGGACATTTATAAGTAAATATTGTAAAGAATTAAACGTTATGTCAAAATTTAAAGTTTAAAAATTAACGTTAAAAATATTTTTGTCCATTTTTTACATCATGGATTAACAATTTTTAAAATATTTTGCTTAGGGCATCGAATTTAAAATCAAATATTTAAAATATTAATTGTTTATTAAATTTTACTAATTTTGCTTCTTCTTGCTCATTATATTTTAAGTTGTAATATGTAATGGATAAAAATTGACAATTACATTTTTTTACATTTATGCTTTAACTTTAAATTTTTACATAAAATTAAATTCTCTACAACATTTACTTATACAATTTTGTTTTTTATATTTATAGTTATAACTCGCCAAATGGCATAGGTAAGGGGAGGGTCAAGGGGATAATTACCCCCGCTAGGAATTCTTAACAGTATTTTAAAGTACCTATTTAAAATAGTTTCTGTAAAATGCTATAATTGTTTTGTAATGAAAACAACACAATAAAGTTGTAAATGATAAAAAAACAAAAATAATATTATCCTGTATGTAATTTTTTTATTAAAATAAGAGAATCTGTTTTTTGTAAATACCCTGTATATAGGGTGTGACTTTAGTTAGAAATTGATAATTTTCGAGCCAATGGCAAATATTTTTCCCAATTTTGAATTTCCATTGTTTATTTTATGGCGATTCTTATTAAAGCGTCTGCTATTTCAGATAAAGCAAACGATTTTGTAGGAAATTACTTTTTTGAAATATAAAAAAATGGTTTGATCCATAAATTGACTATTAAGTATTGCAAAACTTAACTAAAAATCTAAACCTATAAATTTTTTTAGGTATGATAATCCAAAAACTCATCTAATAGGAAAAATTTGACAAAAGTGCCAATATTTTGAAAACCATTTTATGTTCTTTTGGATGTTTATGTTCCATTATTTCTTTCAGTATTATCCTTGACTTTCTGGACACCCTCTATCATTAGCCCTTCCAAAAATAAAATTATCCACGCCACTGAACTTGCCGCGTATAACACCAATTGAAGTAAAATTTTGTATTTATTAGTTTTGAACCATGCGATCAGTTTTCCAAAATTAGGTTTTAAAATTCCAAAATTTTTGGTCCATTTGTTCTCTTGTAACACCTATTCTGGGACACACTGTATAGGATGTTTCATTTAAAATAGCAGAGTTGAGAGGACTTCCGGTTAAACCGGATGTGCAACATAAAATCTGAAATATCATAAATCTGCATCCTAACCAACCATACATCCGACCAAAATTTTAAGATCGTGTAACACTACTTAAGAAAATAACAGGCTTGATAGTAATTTCGTAGGCACCCTGTATATCCTATTTAACAAATAGGTACCTATATTCAAGCAGGCAAAAGAAATATAATTTAAAAAAAAGAAGGAAAGTATAATAACGCCTAAGTTTGAAGCAATAGATTAAACAAGTCATTCAATAATTTACCAAGGGCTTAAAAGTTTTAAGAAATCGCTTAATCAAGCATGAAGTAAACTTTGAAAAAGTATTTAACAACCATTTATCAAGGTCAAGAAAATCTTTTAAAAAAAAGAAAAAACAAAAAGCAGAAAAACCAAATGTGCAAAAAAACTGTAACTGTAAAAATAGCTTTCAGCTGGAAATCTTTTAAGAAGTATTCTTCATATTTTATATGTTATTTATTATTATTATTATATGAAAATTCTCTTATCGATTTCCTGATTAGAATATCTTTAACATGTTCCATTTCGGCCATTATTAAAATAACCTTAAAATATATGAAAAAATTCCTTTGACACCCCCATTTCAACATGGATGCCTTGTTATAGTCGCGTTTTCAGATCTAGTAAAACGATAAACGAATCGCAAAGGGGTGTTATGACTCCTTTAGCGACATTTAATATACCAAATTTCATATATTTTTATCTTAAATAGTTTGGGCTTATGGACATTCTTATACCAGATGGTCAAGTTAAATTATATATACAGGGTGTTACAAATTTGAGGGGCACCATTAGGCCCTCGGGCACGATAATAAATACAGGGTTGGTTAAATTGCGGCAAGTTGCGCAGTTTTATGCTTATCAATAATCCACTTTAAATATTTGCAGCTCTTCCGGAATTATCCGAAAAAAACCGAAATTTTACGAAACAGTTTTTTTTCTGAGTTTATTTAAAAATATATTTTGAAAACAATCGACAGATTATTTTCTCAACAGCTTTCAGCAGACCTTTTTAGGGAGTATTCTTGACATTTTTTAATTCACCCTCGTACCAGTTTAAATACGAACATACTTTGGCTAACAAATTAGTTGCTGATACAGTCCTGTCAGTTATATGAAAATTTTCTTATCCATTTCCTGATTAGAATATCTTTAACATGTTCCATTTCGGCCATTATTGAAATAACCTCAAAATATATGAAAAAATTCCTTTGACACCCCCTTTTCAACATGGAAGCCTTTTTATAGTCGCGTTTCCAGATCTAGTAAAACGATAAACAAATCGCAAAGGGGTGTAATTACTCGTTTGCAACCGTAGCGTGACCATTTATCACAGCATAAAAACGGACGCGTGCATGCTGTTAATAACCCAAACTTATTTTAATTACTTTGGAAATATGGTTTGTGGCATGAATATGGATGGGATTTTTTTTAATGTGGAAATAATAAGGGACAGTTCGGACGTAGAAATAAACATCATAATTACTTCAAGAATACTTTTTTCATTAAAAACGGTGGTGGGTGTTTGTACACTTTACATGCAATGGAACTAAAAAAGTATTTTACATTGACAATTTCAGAGTCATCTAAAAGTTTAGTAATAGATGAAACAAACAGTGGAACACCCGGAATACCCTGCCGAAAAAAAACCAACACAATTCACTGGCGTAGATAAGGTGGGAGTAAAAGGAGTTATTCAGTGGCAATGCTAGGGCAGCAAGGGCCCTGGGGCAAAAAAGCAAAGTGGGGCGGCATAAATTTTGAAGAGCAAAAATAAAGGTCCTTATTACTTATTTAGTTTCTTTAACTTTTCATTTTCTTTACTCTGTCTTCATTTATTCTAACCAACACCTCAAAAAATTTGAAGACCAAAAAATATTTTCCATCGCATTTGTTTTCAGTATTTCTGTACTTACCCCGAGAGCGCTTTTTCAACTCCAAGGGGCCCCCTAAGCTTGGGGGCCATGGGGTACTGCCCCAACTAGCCCCAAAGTAGCTACGCCACTGGAGTAATTACTTCCCCTCTTCTCAGGAGGGTTGAAAATTTTGTAAGGGTTGTGAAGTAGAGTTTGTAGGTGGGAAGACCTTTTAATTGCTTTCTTGTTAGTAGTTTAAGCACAGTATGACATGTAGAAGCAGTTTTAGTACAATTAAAATCAGTAAATATGGATTTTTGTAAGGTGAGGAACTTGTTTTTTGCTTTTGAAAAGTTTTCGCCCGATTTTTAATTTTGCCAAACAAAACAAATAAAAACATTCACAGTTTTATTTATTTTCTTTTTTTTTTTTGTTGTCACCTATTAAGGCATTTGCTATATTTTTTCTTTAAGATTACTTGGTAATAAAAACGCAAAATAAGGTTTTTTAAAAATTTTTAGCGATATCTGCCTAATGGGTGACTTTTGACTCCATGTTTATAAAGCAAACTACACTTTATTTTTTATAAGGAATCACCTCCTTAATTTTTTTCTCATTTGTTTAGAAACAGCCTGTATATAAATTTGCAATTATCTTATTTTGAAGCAAATTGTTACTTGGATCCTTTAGCTTCTCAAACCCTCATGTAGGCTACAACATATACGGGGTGTTCTCAATTATTCTCAAAGTGGATTCATTTTAAACATTACCACCTAGAATTTATAAAGACAAGCCAATGTACCAAAAATTGTTGGTATAGAAGTTAGCAAAATGGGCACCAGTTTGTTTTTCATTCACCATGCATATAAAAGTATGCAATTATTTGTTTATGTATTTCTATAAAAAAAACAACTATTAGGTATTACTAGGTACAGCAGTAATCTAGAATTCAACCAGTGGTACATACATTCGTACAGTAGTGCGTGATAGTTCTGAAATAGTTTTTAATTTTGAGCTTTTCGTTTAATGTTTACTTTTAATAATATTAGCTCTACTTGTTACTTTGAACTAACTTGCCTTCCTGCAACTGGAGCAAAGTAAAAAAATTGTCTCTACCTAAACTTAAACCCGCATATTTAAAATAAGTATATTACACTAAACATACCGCAACGAGGAACCTAAATAATATGTATAAATTCCGAGATACATCAACCAGTCCTGCTACCAGAATGTACAGATTCACTAGCAGGAGTAAGAGAGAAACCGTGTCTGTGTTATCTAGAGATCAATAACTCGTTTGACCATCGCTGACCAATGGCGAGAGTCATCCGGCCCACAACCCGCCTTACCCCTCAATTTCTCGGACGTCTCTAATTGCCATTCTCTGCAACGCCACCAAATGAACATGGCAGCACTGTTTGTGGCAGTAAAGAAGAGCATTTCTTAGAAAAGCATAAGTGAAAATGAAAGGCGAATACAAATTCCATTCTCAGTGGCGGTCATAAAGATTTAATTTGTTTTTCCTGCATTGGTTTAGCTTAATCCAAACCTGCAGTGGCGCAATATTTTTTGTTTTGCTTTAAATATTGTTAAAAAGTTGATTGCTTAGTTTAGATACTATAGGTACGATTTTAACTTAATAAATTAAAAACATTATCAAAGAACAAGTGTAAGAGACTTTTTAAGACAGAATTGAAATAATTACACAGCCCCACAAAATTAAAAAGTTGTTGGTCCGAAAACTAGACCATTGTATCTTTATGTTTTTGAGATCGCTGAATCCGAATCTTGGGTCAGTTTGACCCTATCAGGTCAGGGTTAAGGTAATTTTAAGGTCAATCACAGCCCAACAAGTAAAAAAAGTTGACGGTCCGAAAGACCAGACCATGCTAACTTTTAGTTTTTGGGGGTCAGTTTGATCAGGTCAAATAATTAAATTTTATTGAAAATAGACCACAATCATTGTATATTTATGTTTTTGGGGTCGCTGAATCCGAACCCGTCGCCAAATTGACCATATGAGGTTAAGATCAAGGTCATATTAAAGCCAAATTATTAGAAGTTATCGTAAAAGCACCAAAATCATGATATTTTTGGGTTTTCTGGGTCGCTTAATTCGAATCCGTAGTCAAATTGACCCTCCCGGATTTGGATTAAGAGACCCCAAAAACATAAAGATACCACATTTGTAGTCCATTTTTGTTGAATTTTGAAGATTTGACGTTCAAATGACCTTGACCATAATCTGATGGGGTCAAACACACAACCAAATTCGGATTCAGCGACCCCAAAAACATAAAGATACCATGGTCTAGTCCTTCGGACCACCAACTTTTTGTTTTTGTGGGGCTGTGTAATTGATGCTATGGTAATTTAATGATAGTTAATATCATGATTAGGCCAAGTTTCATACTTACTGAAACAAGTTTTTTTCTTAAAAAAATATTAATGGAAAAATATCGGGCAAATTATACTGCTTGTTAAAATCCATTTTCTGACAATGTTATATTTTCAATAATAAGGACTGTCTTTTTTTAACTGATATCTACACGACGTTTCGAATGGTGTCTACTGTTCGCCCAACGAGTGTGTAACTAGGACGCCTGAAGGGACAGAAGAAGAAATCGACATCCTCGAATATCATTGGACGATGCTTTGGAGGCCCATCTCGAGGGCCACCAATCTGGGAAAGGCTTTCTGTTCGCAGAAAGGCATTGTTGCCAAACTATTAAGGTGTGGGAATATGTTGTGGCTATAAACCTACATATTTAACCATAGTACATACTTTTGGTTCTTTTAAAAAATAATGTAATATGCGATAAAATGAAATCACTTTAAGGAATCCAATATAACAACAAAAAGTAACAAAATTAAAACAGGTACCTTAATCAAATATTAAATATTGAATTAAAATAGTGTAAAATAATTAAGGATGAAAACCCTGCATAATCTTAAAACATTTTCTTGTCCACATTTTTTTGCCTATAAACCTTTTGATTTGGCTGAACCTAGGTATACCTCGTGCGGTAATGAATTCTAGTATACTTGAGTAAATGAAATCCTCGCCTACGGCTCCGTTTGCATCATCTAAGGTTAATTATTTTAAAATATCCCTTTAATATTTCATTTAATTATTTATTTTTATCAAATCTCATTACCTGACATAGTAGGATATGATGAATACGCCGACTCAATCGAAGGATGCTGCCAGTCCATCGCTTTACAAGGAGCATGAGAGCTCATATGCAACCGCGACCCCGGCAGCAGTAAACCCCCGTACTGGGCAGCCATATTGTGATGGTGGTAGTCGTGGACTGCCCTGTGGTGTTGACTGTACTGATACCATGCATCACCAGGATGGTAGTGTTCGGAATAGAGATCTGCTGCTGTACCGTGATGCCCCCCTCCTGCTCCGCTATAATGTTGACTGTTCCAGAAGGAGGGGGAAAGTTTCGAGCTGACATCGGTGAACTTTCTGGAAAAAAGAAAATATATTTTAGGCAAATCATAATAAAACGCAAAATATGTTCGTTAGTTTCGCAAAACGACCTGTTTTTTTGTTCAACGATAACAATAATTTAATCAACATAGTTGGAGAAAAGGTTTCTAAAAAATGCAAAATGAAGCTAGGAAAAACACACTTGGGAAATATTACTCGCAAATCGCAATAACAGGCAATAGAGGCAGATTTACATAATTTTATTAAGAAAGTAAGAAGTGCACAAACACCACCAACACAGCATTTATAAAAAGAAATGCTTTTTGATGAAATTACAGTTTTACGAATGTCATTTTATTGAGAAATATCTAGAATTACGCATTTAAAGTATTAGTTGGAATTAAAGCCCATGTTCTTTTTCATTAATGTAATTCCTTTCTTTTTGCTATTTAGCGGTAAAATAAAACATTTAAAAATCCGACACACCAAGAACCATGGGTGCTGGAGGAAAGTGCAAGGTGGGTGCACTTGCACCCCTCTGGCTTTTAGATTTCAACAGAATATGTATAAAAATTTACGTTTTGCGCCCCCTAACTTTTTCAAGAAAAAACGGTATTATTTTAATTAAAAAGGTACAACTGGTGACACTCATGACTGTACTCAGACAGGTACTTTACAGCCTAGTCAGGGGAAAAGCGGGAAGCGTTATAATAGAAGGGAGGGTGGATGCAATATTAAGGTAAGCGGTTTATTTTAGATTTTATTAGGAATAATAGTAGCTGTAAAAAGCAATATCAAAAAGAATGTATACGACCAAGTCGACTTACTAAAAAAATAGATCTAAGTAACACAAGGCAAAAAAAAAAACACTATTTTAGTTTAAGTAAAACAACAGAAAAGGTTGTGCACCCTTTTCTAAATCCTTTTATACTAATATTATAAAGAGGTAAAGTTTGTATATAACTTTGTTTCTTGTAGAAGGTAATATTCGGAAGTACTGAACCGATTATCAAAATTCTTTCACAATCAGAAAGCCACACTATTCGGTGCTATATTTTATTATGACTGAACAAAAACTTCAGAGAAAAATAATGGCATATATATGTATATCAAGTCAGCGGAAAAATATAACTAACTCCAAACGAAGTGGACACGGGTCAACTATCTGTCGTAAACGCATCGGTAGTCCAGTGGTAGAATGCTCGTATGCCACGTAGGCGGTCCGGGTTTAATTCTCACCCGAAGCAGGTTATTTAAAAAAAATAGATAAGAAAAAGCCAAGGTTAGTTTATATTTATAAGGTTGCGACATATCCTCAACTTTCAGGCGGTTCGAGGTCGGGGACGCAAGGAAGACCACTCCACGGAGAAAAGTTGGCAAGACTGGGTAAAATCAAAGCTGATAATCAATTCAGTGGCGTCTAGAATTTGCGCATTTCATTTTGTATTGTTTTGGGAGTGATGTTTGTTGAAAGATGTAATTCCAAATGTTTTTTATTTAAAGTAAAAGAATTTACAACTTAATAATAATTAAAAACTGTTGTGTAAACGGTTTTTCTCCTAATACAATAAACTGTATATCTCCGGTACTTAACAACATGGCCGAAAAATGGGAGATGTGACGTCATAATACGTCAAAGCAATATGGCCGAATGTCGCGACCCTATATAGCCCGACTTTGAGAAAAAGCAACGAATTTGGTAACTTATTTTTAGTTGATTTTTTCTTCAATATTTATCTATACTAATATAAAGAGGTAAAGTTTCCAACTTTCATTGTTATTTTCAGTGTTGAATTCAGATTTTTTTAAATCTGGCATAAGGGATTTTTATTCCAATGAGTCCTACACTTGCCAAGGTGATACTTTTTAAATGCAGCCAGATCCAGTATTTTTGAAAATTACTCAGTTGTTTGGTATTCCTTATATTTTATTTAAATTATAACTTTTAAAAAAGTCATAAAATGAAAAGCAAGATTGGCTATTTGTATATCACTGTTATTAAAAAGTATTCTATTTTTTATCGACTTTCCTAACGTTTTATCATAGTGTTATTGTAATAAAAAATTTAAAGAATTCAAACACACTTAGTAGCAGACAATGTGTAACGAGGTAATATTATAGATAAAAATAATTTATATCTTTATCGCCCAAGCACTATTAACTGTTATACTTGGAAAAATTGTCAATTAAAATGTAATAAATGCGTTATTAAAATTTATAATATTCCAGTTATACAATCTAGTAAACAATTAATTCAAGAAATGATTAACCTTTTGATTTTCAGCTATTTTTCTTTTTTATATCGCTATAAACAAATAAAGCAAAAAATATTTTTACCAAATACCATCAATCCGCACTTTTTAAAGTCATTATAATTAATTAAAAATTATATACAAATGAGAAGTGTTCATTCAAAAAATCATTTTATGTTAATTTTAAAACCTCTTTTCCCTACAACCACACAGGGGCACAAGTAGGGGGGCTAAGGAGGGCTTTTAGCATTTAAAATATATTGGTGTTTTTCGGCAAATATACTCTATAAACTGGGGCTTAAGACCACCCAAAAACCATCGGCTAGCTGCGCTACCTCAACCACTGGTAAAAATAGCAAATAGCACACTGTTTTTATGCATAGAAAATGCCTTATATCACTCTAGAGTTGCAAAGTACTTCTACTAGCGTGTGGAAAGCAGCACTTTTCTGCACGCAATTAAGTTTGGAAAGTGTGCAAATTTACCACTTAGGTACTTAAATGTTTTTAATTCTGAAGTTTGACTTAGTATAATGTTATTATTGGCATAGTTTTCTTTTATTTGTACAAATTAGATGTAAAATCAACAAAATATTCACTAAAAATTAATATTCTTTTAAAAACATTGTTTAAAAAATCCTGGTATATATTAAGTTT